>JARFOC010054174.1:0-19521 GCA_031763485.1 Osmoderma eremita | reverse complement strand
TGAGACAAGTATACAATAGAGTACTCATGGTAGCCAAATTATTGATTTATTTATTATTGTAAGAGTACCGTTACAGTGGTCAGAAAAATTAACACCAAACAAATCGCTAAAACAACATTGACTAATGATAAAAGGAAAAACAATTAACTTTAAATAAGAATTTTAGAACTAAGACAAAGGAACACCGATTCGTTTATATTTTTTAATGGATAAACGAAAAGATGAAAAAGAAGAAATTTGGTAAGATTGGGAGAAACTGCTGAGAAAATGATACTAGAAATTCACAATCGAATACAATGTATAACATGGATGAGTGGTGCAAGGTCGACCATTAACAAATACCTATGCATAGTTATAGAATTTATCATGCAACTAGAATTTTATATACAATCAGATATTAAAGCAGGAGAAAATAACATCATGGAGACCGATGTGATTACCCGAACATTGTCAGAACACTACTGCAAAATGAGAAAATATCAAGAAAATTTATAGTAAAATTGTCATTTATAGAAGGGAAAACAAGATCGTTTTTAACAAAATCCTGGAGACACATCAAGTTTTGATCAAAACAGGACAGCTTTTACAGAACAAATCATCTTCATAGCTTCAACCCTCTAGCCGTAGGCACCCCAAAATTTAAAAACAGTAAATGCGGTATTCCTCATTTATGCTTATGCAATTTGCAATACAGCGATGCAAAACTTTTTCAAATCGACCGTTCCGAGGAATTAGAAAAAAACAAAATACGGTGAATAGTTAAGAATCAAGACCTTTTTTGATAAAATTGTTGAAACATGTAAATTTTTAATCGGAGGGCGACAATTTTTGAAGAACGTATGATTTTCTTCAAATAACACAGCGGTTATTCATATTTTTTGAAATCGATCGTAAAGGGTTTCAAGAAATTATCTTCTAAATAATTTAAAAAAAGCTAAAGGTAATTTCACGAAAACCATCAAATGGATTTCAAACAGTGACACGCCATTGTATTGCAAATTACATAAGCATTTAAATGGGGTATCAATCAAACCTTAATGCAATTAAAAAAAATTTTAACTTGCATCCTCTGTGGATAGAGGTTGAAGATTTGTCTCAAAAATTGTCTCCTTTCAATCAAAAATTTACATGTGACTGCAATTTTATAAAAAAAGCCTCGATTCCTAAATAATCATGGTATTCCTTTTTTCGATTTCCTTTCGTCGATTTTGAAAATTTATATATTGTTGTTTTTTAAATTATGTATGTTTTTAAATATCTTTTGGTCTAGTATTTATTCTAGACCGAATGAAAGGAAATATAGATGAGTTATTGAGAAGGAATCAGGCGGGATTTAGAAGAAAACAGAACATATGGACATATAAGTAGGAATATAATATAGCAAACCCTGGAATGGCAGGCAGTGTCTATATCAATTTTATAAACTTCAAGGGGGCATTTGCACAATCAACAGAAAACGGATGTGGAAGATGTGGTTCTCAAGATTTATAAAATGGCATTATATAAGAATAGTGAGAGTATTCTATGATGATTACACAGCCGAAATCTTGCACAATGGTGAAATAAACGCAAAACACACTATATCGGATTACCCCCCCCCCCCCCTCCCTCCCGGCACAAAACATTAATTAATTCGGAACACGTGTTTCTGGAATAGTGGATTCCCATTGTCAACCGTATAACTGAATCGAACCGAATTATTCGGTTATACGGTTGACGATGAGAATCCACGTATTACCTAATATAATACTTTGTGCGGGAGAAGTAATCCGATACAGCGTCCCGACAGTCCTTGGAATCTTTACAGAGAAATATACATAAGGAATGGTGTGTGTTGTCGCTGATCATACTCTTCATGCTGGTAGACTGTATAATGAGAGAAACAACAAAAGGAAAAACAGGGATAAAATGGAATGCGTTTGGGCATTTAGAAGACATCGAATTTACCGACGGCGTCTGCTTGATTTGAAGAAGAAGCACAGTATGCATAAGAAAAAACAGAGAAATTAATAAATTAGACAAGAAAAGTAAGACTGGAGAATGTAAAAAAAATATCGAAGATAGAAAAAATAAGCACGACAGGGAAATGGAAATTATTAGAGAAGGAAACGAAATAGAAAGTGTAGAGGAATTTTGCTATTTGGGAAAAGTGCAAGATGCTTTTTTTTATGGCGAAGCAAGTATGGAGGTCAAAGAAGCAGTCGCTAAACACAAAAGTGAGAATATTTAATACTAACGTTAAAAGTGTAATATTATATTCATCAGATACTTGGGCTTTAAGAAAGAAAGATGTTTATAAACAGGTGCCTAGAGATATTCTGGCCCCAAATAACAAATGTAGAACTATGGACGAGGGCAAAGCAAAAAAAAAAAACAAAGCGAAAATGATAAATCAAAGAAAAGGTTCCGTAAAACGGGGCTACTTTGTCATCTCTTTGACACATTTTGTGCGGTGGCTTTCTTATTTTTTCGAATTTTGATCTGAAAAAAATTACATATACCGACCTTATCGCTTTGCATGTGTAGTCAGAAAAGCAGCTCCCTAGCTACCAACGACGGGGTGATAAAGTAACCCCGTACTTGGAGCTACTTTGTCACATAATTAAAAAGTATGTAAAATTGCTACAAAGAGCTGGAGTGGCAAAGTAACACAAGCCATAGAATCAGCGTTCCATTCCGTTTGGTGGACGAATCACTAACAACACCTCTGTACTCTTGAAATAGCTCAACAAGACTTGTGTCCAATAGACGCCCCACTTGTTCCTGCTGGACATTAGCATCCGGTAATATTCTCAGAACTTCCTGCGAGTTGCATGGATAGTCCACTAGCTCTAAATTAAGAAATTTAATTTTTATGACCTTGGGTTGAATCTGCAACCAGAGCATGCTCAACAGCAGAGGAAACTGTTTCTTTGGAATCGAACCGGGATAGCTGCTCTCCTTTCGCCACGCATCAAGAATTTCTCGCCAGTTTCTAAATATAGTCTATCAGAAAAACATACACATTCCTCTTTCTTCCGTCGCAACAGTCACTGGAATTTATAATTTTACTTTGAATAAAGCCTAAATTTTATATTTTGAATAAAGTTAAATTTAAGCGGACTTTGTGTTTGATTCAATCGCCGTAAAGAGGCAAAGTAGTGCGGTAGGCAACATCATGTTTCATAACACAGAATAACTATTTATTACTATTGTTATTGCCTAATACATTATAGGCATAGTGGGAATGTTACAAGGTTTTTATATTTTAAGTGGTTATGTAATAAAAGTAAACTGAATAATTTAACTACTGTTTTGAAATATTCTAAACCCCAACAAAAGGTCGTTTAAAGTTTTAAGGTTACATAAATGTTCAACGATCAAAATTGGGAAATATAATTTAACTGCTGATATTGGTGGATTAGTTGGTTTAACAAAATTTTAGTATACTTATATATATATTATAATATAGAAAATAAGTTGGATTAACCGATAATATATATTACTAAAATTAGTAGGACTAAAATTGTAAATAAATAAATAAATAAATTCAATTTTTCAAATTGACTAGACTTTGTTGCTGAGTTTCCAATATCTATTCATCTATTTAACGGTAGCTTGTGTATACATCTTTGTATATGGTAAACAGGCAAGGTTGTAGAAAGGTTATAAAAATATTCAGCATTATTAATTTACTTATCACTAAAATGTTCGTAACGATCAATCTTCTGCTAAGCTTTCTAGCAGCAATGTGTCTTTTTCAAAAGAGTGCGCAACTTTAATCTTTAACCGGCTATAATAGTGTCGCAGCGGGATCGTATCACCCCGGAGCAAGTAAAACCTCGATTCAACCATTTCTATTCACTACACGGCATCATCGAGTACTTACCAGAAATGCAGGATCATTAGTTAGACGCATTTGATAGCGAAAAATCGCCATACCGACGGTTAGTTTACACTGATGCATGTCAGACATCCACTACAGATTACAACGTTATTATTTTAGGTGTGTAGACGCTGCGGACAATAAATTGAATAATGATGCACATTTCTGGGCACTATTAAAATACGCACGTCGAAGGTCTTCCTCATTACCGGTTTGCACGCTTTAATTTATAACTTCTGAAAGACATCATTCTAGTCCGTCATATACACGGCGCGACCAGAATCCGTTTTAATGGACTTTAACTGTTTTTCCCTTATCAGTACACGAAAATAAATCAAATGATGCTTATTTCATCACAACATAAAAGGAACGTTTCAGCAATAGAGCTACGGATACTTCATTTTTATTATGTTGGTGAATGGCAATGGGAAATAGATCTAGTTTTTCTAATTTGCTCAATGTTTACGTATCAAATAATGGTTAAATAAGACAGTTAATATGTTGCATCAAAATATGGAGGAGCAGTGAGTGAAATTGCTTAGAACATTTGCGGACATCAGAGTAAGTATTAATCGACGAGTATAAAGTATAGTCTGAAGGAGATAGAAGATTTATAAAATTTTGTTCGCTATCGTGCTTCGAACATTATGAATCTTCGTATAGAAAATGTTGCATCCACTACGCCTAAAACTTCTGTTCCTGTTTCTATATTAATGTCTGAGATTTCAATATTCCGTTTTCTATATAGATCACGCTTCCCAGACTTTTTAAACAAATTTCAAAACATACATCCGATAAACTTATTTTTCCTTATATTGCAGCTGAAATTGTTCAACCATTCATTATTTTTGAAATATTAACCACAAAATGAAATTATACAAAATTAAGTGTGACGTTAATATATTCTAAACGGGTTACGGATATTATGCACATACTGTATTTATTGTAATAGGCGCCACGGTGTTTAATCATTTAGGGCATCTATCTTTGAAAGAGGTGCGACATTTATTAGAGCGCGGCGTTTATTTGGAATCACACCAAATCTTCATTTCTATTATTTTGCTATCCATCTCAAAACAATTAGGTACTACTAAGTTTTGATACAAAACGACATCGTTTTAGTATCACATACGGATCTGAATGTGGTTAACGGCGATTGCCCTACCTACATGACGTTGACTGCGCGCACTTCCGATAAAGATGCGGAATTTGTTAGAATGCGGCGTTTATTTCATTCGCCGTTATTTTCTTGCGGCGTCTATTAGAATGCGGCGATTATTGGAATAGCAGCGTCAATTAGAATGTATGTAAATACATTGGCGCAAAAGCAACACGGTGGGACATTCTTCGCTCGCTTCCTGTCCAAATAAATCGACAGATACAGCAATTTTTAATTACTTAAAAAATATTTCTAAGAATTTAGACAACAGTGAATACTGCCTTGGTATATTTATTGATTTATCTAAGGCTTTTGATTTGGTTAATCGTAGTATTCTTCTTTACAAGCTTGAGAGGTATGGTGTTAAAGATATTACATTAAATTGGTTTCGGTCTTACCTAAAGACAGAAAACAAAGTGTATGTATTGATGACCAGCGATCTAATTTTTTCGACGTCAACATTGGAGTACCCCAAGGTTCTGTTTTGAGCACTACTTTGTTTTTGTTATACATTAATGATCTGCCAGTAAACTTACTTCAAGCACAACAACTAATATTGTACGCGGATGATATCAGCATTCTTATAAGCTCAAAGGATGTATCTGATGTGCTAAGAAAAACTGAAATTCAAAATACCGTTGATGCATGGGTGACATGTAATCATTTAAATGACTCACTAATGACATAACCTTAAATTTGCATCTGTTTCTGCTTGTGGAAGCGATGTTGACAAAGTAGCCACAAAAAGTGTCAAAGTAACCATCACAGTCAAATTAGCCCCCGTTTACGGTACCTCACATTTAAAAGGTTGGTATATATTCGCAACGTGATGCGTTTTATAATTTCTCTTCCGGAGAGGCATGATCTACGGTCAGTGAAACGTCGTCGTTATGTTGCTGGAGCGAGATTTGTGTGAAAAGTAGCTCATACGTGTGTTAATTCCACCACGTTAATTTCCTCTATTAACTTCCTTGTTCCTCGTATTTCTTCGCGCTCTCACTGGCCTTTCCTTGTACCAACTCACCCCAAAGTTTAATTTCAATATTTTCGAAATCTTTCTAGAATTTTATTTCACATCTTTATAAACATAACTCTATGAGTAAACTTATACGTTGAAATTAAATGCACTTGTCATTCACATTATTGGTAAAATTGCCAAAATAACTATTAAGTATAAAACTATTTGGGATATTACAAATTACACATTACAAATAATTAAGTTGTTAAAAAAATATGATTAAAAAAATTAAATGAAAATAATTAGGAAAAAGTGCATTTCCAAACTCGCGGAACGTATTAACAACTGAGGTACACTTTCCATGTTTAGATAGTAATAACGAACAATAAACACTTGTGTACATAAATAAACATAGAGTGTACAAGCAATAATTAGCTAAATAAACCTTTCCCTGCGTAATTATTGACTCAGTATTAGAAGGAGACAAAAGTTAACAAAACTACCGTATAACGTGAACGTAAAACCATGTAATGACTATTGCCATGGCCTACTAATAGCCGGTGGCTATATGAAAAGTACTATAGGTGTAGTATATCCAAAATGCCTTCCCGAAACCGGAAAACTGAGTAGCAGAGAAATTATTTGCAACAATTCTAAAACACGTCAATTTTTATTTTTATGCTGAAATTACTTTATTCTATACTACACTCTGTAACAATAAAAACACCAATAAATTTTAAATAGAAAGTTACCATTGTTATCGAGAGACAATCATTGAAGGGACAATTTTATGAAGAAATCAGCAGTGCAACTAAGTTGTTTTCCCTGGCACACCCTATATGTATAACGCAATGGATGTAGGAAATATTTTAGTTATTTTTAATATTTACTTACTACGGTCCGTCTGAAAATCAGCGACAAGTTTAGTACTCTCTCTTCAAAAAATGTCTTACTTTGGTGTTAAATGGTGTTAGTACTTTAGATAGCTATTCAACTGTATTCCGGAAAATGGGAACGCTTAAGAAGGGTTATAGATGCACAATGGGTATACTTTGAAGGGGACAGTGGACATTAGCGTGCGGATCCACATATTTTTTTAAATAGCATTCCGGGAAATAAATTTTATTTACCGCGTATATAAACATATAGACGTTACGGATTTACTCCTCTCATAAGAAACCTTTAAGCATGGAAAAGTCAAAAATGAACAGTAGATTAAAACACCAGTTGATTCAGAACTTTCACAGAAGTAGGTAGTGGATATAAAATAAATTTATATTACTAGGTAATATTAGGAATTAATAGTGGCTACACTCAGAGAAGAAACTACATTAAACCATCAAAAATCACTTTGTTAGAAAAATGTTTTGCTAAGTGGATCCGCATTTTCGATTACGCTAACTAGAAGAGTATGTCGAAAACTATTTTCATAGTCAGAAGAAGAGGAGCGTATTACCTTGACGAATAGATTTCTTTTCAGATAACTGCTGCTTGGTATGTTTGGAAGCTTTCAGTAACAGCACTTCACGGGAGCAGTGGGTTCAATGCACAGATTGTAAGGATTGGTCCCATGCTGAATGTACCAAAGGTGACTTAAACTGTGTGTGGCACAACTGCGAGTCAGAATAATTGAACTCATGATCTCTTTGACTTAGAAATTATTATTATTTTTAGTCTTAGCTTTCTGAAAAAGTACAAAGCTCGTAATTAAGAGAGATTATTTTTGTTGATTAGAGATATATATACTACTTTTTAGTTTTCATGGATTTGGAACATACAAAGTTTTTAGTGCTGATCAAGCACTTCGTACATAATAAAAGAAATTATTATTTCTGTTTTTAAAGAAAAATGTAACAAATTTTGTTTAATTTTCTGTATTTCATGTTTCACATTAAACATTTTTCATCATAAACTAAATGTTTTATTGACTTCCATAAAAAATCAGAATCGTTACTTTTATCCCCATACCATGTTACTTTCGTTCTGGGCCTAAAGGATGAAAGTAATAATGGCCCCGAACGACAAAGAATCCTATAACTATTCTAATGTCCATATTTTGATGTTTAAATATTTACCCCATGATAGGTAAAACGTGGGGTTTCCCTAAACTTTAATTGGTTTTATCTCATCTCTATTATGTCGGGTAAAAATATCCTAGAAGTAAAAAGTGTTACTTTCGTCCCCGGTCTCCCCTACGCTGACGTTGTTAACGCTTTAAAGAGTGTTGCGTTCAAGCTATTGTAGTGAAACCGCGACCATTTGATTATCTGTAAAAATGCCAAGGAAATGTGCAAACCACCCGAACTCTTTTTGCTATATTTGCGGCGAATTGACATTTAAATATCAAAAACAGTGTTATTTATATAACTGATGCGCACGCGGAAGATAAATGGGCAAGCGTTGCATGTAAGAGGAACCGCAACAACAAAAAAGTATATAACAAAGATGATTCTTACAGTAGCGCCCAAACATTGTTGGGTCAAGATTTCTTTTTGTTAATTCAACATTAACTCGGAAGGTAATATAAAGTAATTATACCTCCTGTAACAACGGAGTTGTTCACCTAACAATTTTGCATTTTCTAGACAAACTGAGCCTAATTGTTATAACAAGGCTAGGAATATTGTTGCATTAACACAATTATTTTAATAAAGAGACTTAGACAACTTAGACTGTATTTTACCATTTTTTTGAGTGCCCATTTTTGGCCCATTCAACACATTTCTCTCTGTGACAAAGTGTTTATATGTAGCTACCATCACAGCTTTAACTATTAAATATTTCTTTCCCCACATGCAACAAATGCACAGCACAGGCGCGATCGCAAAGACTGTAAGATTTGTTGAGAGTATTGTATGTTTTCTTAATAGTTATAAGAAGTCAATTAAAAGTTAAGATGAAACAATCAACGCTATAAGGCCACGCAATGGTACAAGCGTTACCTGCTGCAGGTCGATTGGGTTTAAACGAAATGATCTCCGAGGAGAAGAGCAGGGCAGGTGTCCTCGACAGGCGCACATAAAAATACAATTTTATAGCCAAGATAAAAACGCCACTTCATTAAAATACCCTACGGTCGGCCATTTTAAATAATAGAAGCATATGTTGCTCGTGAGAGGTATCGTGTTTACGTTACTTACTGCACGGGATATTAAGATGTTTCAATTTAGTGCCTTTGCTTATGTTCTTTGAGTATCATCTAACACGGTAAGCGTTTTTACTTTCCTCCCGTGTTGTACCAAAAATGCTACTATTTCAGTAAATCTTGTAAAAAGTCGTAAGTTTATACATTCCTTATGCAGGTGCCCTAAGGGTAATTAATTCAGTGTTGCTTTAAATATAGTTTCTATATTGAGATATTTTTATCCTTGGTTCTCAACGAAATGCGTATACAGATAGACTTAGGTACATTTAATTACTTAACTCAATAGTCAACCAAAAGTCAAGAATTAATTATTTTGCGAAAACAGTGCCTAATGAAAATATAGACTAGGGATTACCTAATTACACCTTGACGCTACGTTGTCATTGGTTAATAGAATCGTCATTAAAGAAGCTCGAAGGTAATTACATACCTCAATGGGAGATGGCCCAAAAATACAATAAGCAAGACGAAACACTAACCGAAAAAACCTAAAAGTTACATAAAGGTCATACTTCCTCATTTCGACGACGCATTACACAAAAACAACACACTTACCCAATGCGTAGGAAGCTATACATGCGCACACACCAAGAGAACAGCAACAACTGACGCTGTACAAAGCATCAGCTAAAAAAATGCAAAAACACAAAAAATATAGTACAAAATGTCAACATGCGTCGTCGTTTCGACAAAGTATGACTTCCCAGGGTTAAACATTAACAGCAAATAATTGTCAACAGTAGTGCTGCTATCACATGCTTATTAGTAAAATTAATAACATAATCACTGAAAAAAAATTATTCATAGGTAATTGAGATTACTGTATTTCCAAATTTGTGTTTGTATTCTGTATAGCTTGCATAGAGAGAAATCCTTGTAGCAAACATTAACACGACGGATTTTGTAGTAAAAATAAATACAAACTTATGAGTTTTAACTACACGTTCCAAAGTAATATAATTAGTTACGGTTAGGCATATTGATTTGTACTATAGGAACACATGCGTGTGTAATAATGCTTATTTTTTATGTGTAGATTTCGTCAGATTATGCAACAAAATGGAGAAATTTGCAACATTAGTAAGAGAAGGTTTTTGAAAACCTTCTCTTACTAGACAAAACTAGATTTGTTCAAAAAATGGTGAGTATGTATTTCTAAAGTGTCGTTGTTTACAGTACCTAATGGTATAAAATTTTAAGTGTGACCCCTAAGAAATTCTTGAACCGGAATTGTGAAAAATTGCTTGAAGACATCTAAATCAATGACATATACTTATGAATATATATTAAATGAAGCATGTATGTGTATTAAGATTTACATCATATGATTTGTCTTTTCGTTTTGGTAAAACTACACAGCCCGGCCTGACTGGATCAGGGTAATAGTAAGTATTATGACAACAACTATGAAAAAAAAAATTTATATTGCAGTATCCTTTTGGATTTTGAAGTGTATATTAAAATTTTGTATGGTCGGATTATGTTGTCAACATGTTCAGGGTAACATGTTGGTAGATGCAGAAGTATCCTATACAGAAATTAGTATACGAGGTGTGTAAATTAAGTAATGAGACTGACAACGTAAGGTTTGATATGGCAACACGGGAACCACGGGACATGGCAGTTGAGTTTGTCTCACACAACCGTTCATCAAGTTTTGACCAATGAATTGAGAATGAGAAAATGGTTCCAAAAAACCTTTCGCAGGAACAAAAGGACATCAGGAGAGAAAGGTGCCTTTACTTTTTGGAATCGATTGAAAATAATGAAAATTTTTTGAAACGTGTCATTACTGGTAATGAGTTGGGTATTCGAGTATGATCCGGAAACAAAACGCCAGAGCATGGAATGACACACTCCAAGCTCTTCAAAGCCCAAAAGAGCAAGAATGGGCAAATCAAAGATCAAGAGCATGCTGATTTGTTTCTTTGATAGCCAGGAAATGGTTCACAAAGAGTTCCTGCCTCAAGGTCAGACAGCTCATCAACATTTCTACGGAGAGGTTCTCGAACGACTCCGAAAAAGGGTCAAGCATGTGAGACCAAACATCAAGAACGATTCGATCCTGCATCATGACAATGCGCCTTGTCACACAGCAATTTCCATAAACGGTTTTCTGGCCAGTAAAAATATTTCTGTGGCTCCTCAGCCTTATGCACCTGACTTGAATTCTTGTGACCTTTTTCTCTTCCAAAGATTGAAAATTCATCTGAATGGACATCATTTTGCACACTCGAAAACATTCAAACGGCTGTAAGCGACCAGCTGAAGGCGTATCCAATATCCGAGTTCCAGCACTGCTATGACGAATGGAAGAACCGTCCCTAATACTGTGTTGCTTCCCAAGGGTGTTAGTTTGAGAGAGACAACGTTCAATTGTAATTATATTCAAATAAAAATATTTAAAAATATCAGTGTCATTACTTAATTTACACACCTCGTATATACCTACATCAAAATTGTTATCCTGAAAAACAATATAATTAGGAAACGGCCCATACACAATTTTGATACGCCACAAAACCTGAAAGAACACAGCAATATCAACGTTTTTATTTATCTGGACTTATCACAACAAAACTAATGAAATAAGGTCAATAAGTTGTCATAATAACCACAGGTTAATTCAGGTTACAGCAATCCTACGTGTAGGTACAGAAGCAACACTCTAAACTGTGATAAGTTAAACATTTTATGCTAGTTGAAACAATTAAAAGGCCTGCATATATTTCAACACTTATTTATGGAACTAACTACAACATACAACATTATTATTCTTGTTGAATGAACGTTCGAAAATTATTGCTCTTAAAGTAAAGCAGTGTTACGCTTTACGGTTAACTTAACAACTTTTTCTCGCAGATAATAATATTACAGGATATCCTTGTCTACGACATGACTAATTACGATATAAATACGTCGTTTAACATAGCATAGTGATCGATAATAAAAGGTCCTCTTCTAGAATTGAAGTAAAAACTATAATTTCTATTTTTCGGTAAAATATTCTTTGTTAAAGTAATCAAAGCAAAAATTGTTGATTGATAATTTTCGCCGAATATGGATTTGCGACGGAGAACGTCATCGGACTACAAATTCTGTAGGAAGATGGCATAACAGACTCAACAGACGGATTGGAAAAGCACATCCCAAATTTTTGAATTAAAATTCTTCAGGAAGAAATGCACTATTAGAATACTGTTTTCCTGCAAAATTGTGTGTGCATAAGTACTCCTAAAAGAGCAAAAAAATACTGCGAATTAGATAGGCGGTTAAAAATAGTTGTAAGTGACCTAACTGAAAATAGACAAAATCTTAGTGGCACATTCGACAAGCTGAAATATATTGTAAAATTATAGATAGATTTACTTTTAATATTAATTAAGTATTGTATAACATTGAGATTAGAAAAACGTTACTCTGCATAGCGTTAAAGGTACTTTTTTGTTTTAATTTTCCCTATTTCCTGCAAAATATAAAATTGACGCACAAAAAGGGAATTCAAAAACACATTCACTTCCCATCTATAAACTGAACGCCCGAAAGGGGAAAATTCTGTGAAACACACGAATAGGCAACACCACAAACGATCACAAATCGTGTTCCATTTAGGAAAATTAAGTTTTGGGCAGTTAAACATAATGAGGTTCGACACCATGTTGCGACCAGACTGTAAAATTGTCAGGGACAATTAGGACATGATTTGAAAGTCTGAGGATTATATTTTCAAATGATAAAGCAATTTTTTACATAAATTTGAAGATATCTCAAGATCGGTTACATTTAAGTGTAGGACCACTCAACTTGGGTGACCCTGTATATCTGGTGTACCTATGGAATAATCTGAATTCGTTATGAGATATTATCCACAACTTGCACCATATTCTCGACACTATCCTTCACCGATCGTGCATATTTATAATAAAATTACACGATCGTTATAATAATAGGTGTTTACCATGGTGTGCGGACCTCTGGGTTTCGGACAATGAACCATCGGGGAACCATCCGTATGTCTCGATTTATGTTCAGACGACGTGGGTAGCACCTCGCGTCTGCAGCACATCACTTCCCGTAGGTTAAAGGTATTCATTTTCATGCATCGATTAAAAGCCGGCGTTTAAAAAATGCAATTCTTTTGGGCAGGTAGTCGAAGTTCGGGTATAATAAATTCAGCTTTGCGGTCAGCTTTTGCGTCGCACGAACTGAACTAGTTAGGGCTGGTATTATTCATTAATCTGAAGTGCGAAATTGCTTTTCTCGGAAGCATAGAAAGAAATTATAGTAATCGAATAGAAAGCCGGTCTAGAAGAGTACATTGTCTTTTTTTTATAAAAACCATTAACTTTTTATCAATTATAGAAGTAGTTTCGTTGTTCCAGCTTAATCTCATTTGTAATATAAGCAAAGAATTCAAGATATTATAGTATATAATACGTAAAACGTAAATGTACAATGCAAACAACAAATACATACTTACACTAGAATACATAGAAGTTTCTCTGGTTTCCTATAGCAGCGAATAATTTCCTCGATATATTCAGTGTCTGGGATAGAATTATCAATTACCTACAAGCGGAGATTGATAACAATCAAACCACTTAAGATTGCCAGTCTGTAATAATCAGTACATAGAGATAGGGAAATTTCCATATTTATGGAATCACACTCACGATCTGATAGCTTTCTCATAACGAACACATCTACGTTCTCATAATTACCAAGCCTTGATCCTATGACCCCAACACAATTTTCACAAATAAGCAATCCGTTCTGCTCTTATCTAATACATCGTACTTATATAGAAATGGCTAGCGTGAAATTAAAAGTTTCAAGATTCTCGGTAGAGCTGAACATTTTCTTTTATAAGCGAACATTCATTATTCTTTTACCGATATACAAAACAATTTATGGTATAGTTATAGTATTCTAGCAGAATGTCAATATTTCTTTTTTAATGTCAGTAATGTAATTATGTTTTTGATATTTAATATTAATTGTCTGGAATATGCGTTAACCTCAATGAAGACGCCCATTTAATTAGTTAACTATACAGTGTTTTCGCAAAACACAAATTTTAGAAATTTTCAAGGCTGAACGAAAATCTCTTTATTAAAGCATTGTAGATACTATAAATTTACTACCCGCCATGAGTATCTGAAGTAAACGTTGATGAAATTGTGAAATTTCAGGAAAGAAATATTGTTCGTACTAACATACAAATTTCACCTAGATTTCATTGGCAATGAACCTAGAATACGAGGGATGTCCGGTTACTAAGGTACGTTGGCGCGATACATCGCCTACGTCGCTCCGATCAGGTTGAAACTTGCACGCATTTTAGATGTGCATATGTGCTGCAAAGGTGGCTATTGTCATTGCCTTAGGTTCAGTACAACGTTTGCAGTGACAGCCGCAGTTCCGAACGAAACATATTCCAAGTTTGAAATGCGACCGGTCATTCGCTTCTTGCATGCAAATGCATGATTATAATAATAATAATGAAACACCTACCGAAATTCCTAAAAAAAAGACTTGCGGGGAAGACATTATGAGTCGAAAACAAGTTGTTTGGTGTAAACACTTTGAAAGTGGACGCACAGCTCTGAATGATGATTCCGAAAGTGAGCGAAAAAAAACCTCAACAACGAAAACGGATGCGAATCAATAAAAGGTCAACACGCTGATTCGAGAAGATCGTCGGGCAATGATGGCGGGCAATATATATATATGTACTAGCGATGTGCGAAGATCATTCGAATCAACATTCACTTGAAAATCATTTGAATGATTTTGTCAACCGAACGATCATTGATCTAAAAATAATTCAAATGATTTTAGTCTAGTGAATGATATTGTCCTAACGAATGTATCATTCGTTAAGACAAAATCATCCTATAGATGATAGATATAAGATGATAAATGCATGCAAAATATAAATGAATTGCATGGTAAACAAAAAATCTTATGTATTTCCAAAAAAAGTGGAGGTGTTATAATACTTATATTCTGTTTACCATGCAATATGCCGCAAAGAAAAGCGCTATGACTCAGCCCTACTTCCTGAGTATAAATAATATTTTTTGCTATCGGTAATTAATATTTAAATGTACCAGAGCTATTATATAAAATATCTTTAATAAATGCTTCTTTAAGAAAAAAGATTCACAATATTGTTTTATACAAACCCATAAATCAACTTCAATGAAATGTAAAACTGTTATTTATATATAACTAATATATACCAACAAGGTTAGACAATTAAACCATTAACACGTACATTCATAATATACTATAATTTTTGTGAGGTTTAATTTGATTGTATTTAACCAGCTTTAATCTTGTTTTCAATTCCACATGAATTTTTCTACAATAATATTCTGCTACCTATTGTACTTACACATATTATAACGGCATCCAATGAAATACAATCATAATGCATTAAGTACTTCGTATATAAGGCGAAATACAATACAATAATTAAAAACCGAAATATGAATCATTCGTTAAGACAAAATCATTCGAAATATCGTTCGGACCGCAAAATCATTCACTAAGCTAAAATCGTTGGAATAAATGAATGATCGTTCGGTTGGCAAAATCATTCGAATGATCATACACTAGCTAAAATCAATCGAACGATTTTCAAGTGAATTGCCCATTGCTAATATGTACAATTAGCTCAGCTCATAACACTGAAAGATAAAATATAGAGGTACGAGGTAGACGTCATAAATTCTCGGCCTCATATAGTAAAAAGAAACTTGGAATATACGAATTTTTATTTTTCGTCCTTAAAACGTCCTTAATTCTTGGAAGCCACATTCGCGGATGGCCGCTTGTGAAACGGCGGCAGTATGGACGGGAGCATTGTCGTGCAATAATCGCACACCTTTTGTCAATTTTCCACGACGTTTTGCACGAATACTGTCCCTTAATTTATGCAATAAAGACGCATAATATATGCCGTTCACAGTGGTATTGCGCTCTTTAAAGTCAATTAGCAAAATGCCCTTACAATCCCAGAATATTGTGGCCATCACCTTTTTCGTCGATTGAACGACTTTCGCCTTTCTGGGACGAGGTTCATCAGGTCGCCGCCATTCCATCGACTCCCTTTTCGATAGAGGATCGTAAAACAGAACCATTGTTTCATACCCTGTGACAATTGGCTCCAAAATCGGTTTTGGGTCGTCTCCACACATGTTTCAAAACGACCGCGCACATTCGATTCGACGTTCACGTTGGAGAGCCGAAAGAAGTCGCGGTACTCATCTTGCATTAATTTTATTCATACCCAAATGGTCATGGAGAATTCGGCGAATACTTGTTTCGGATATGTTTGTTCACTGCTATTTCCTTCACTTTCAAACGACGATCTTCTAGCACTAAATCTTCAATAATTGAAATTTGTTGAGGCGCTATCACTTCATTTGGTCGACCCGACCGTTCAGCATCTTCCAGGGATTCTTGCCCCAAACGGAAACATTTTGCCCACTTTTTTACAGTGGAATACGAAGGAGATGAATCACCGTAAACGCCGTCTAAACGTCGTTTTATGTGATTAGGCGTATGCCCTTCTTTTGTTAAAAATTTGATGACCGCGCGGTACTCAATTTTCATTGCGTCGGACATTTTCATGCGCTAGTCACGTTGGTTGGCTGGCTACTAAAAACTACAACTCTTCGAGCCGTCATATTTATAGTGTAGACCTCGCGTATGTACATGCATGCCGTGACGGGGTTTGAACACGCTTGAACCTGTATAAGCCTATCAGGCCAAGAATTTATGGCGCCTACCTCGTAAGTCTTTATGGGCAAAACTATGAAGTATGGGAATTGTTTTCTCTAAATTAAGCACTGACACCGCCTAAATTAATACCTTCTTTGTCAGTAATTGTTTCTCAATTGATCACTCCAATTAGTCCCTTAAAGTCTCTCATATTTTACTTTCTGTAAAACGACCGAAGATTTACAACTAGGTACTCTTAGCTTCGTCATAATCGTAAAATGAACAAGTATTTAACGGGCACATTTAGGCATACATTAAAAATGGGATGGCTCTATTGGCTGCATCGTATCCACATTAAACATTATATAAACTTCGATAACTAAACACCTTAATCCGGCACTCAACATATGTGCAATAGCTGGTGGCCGTGTTGCGTACGTATCCTTTAAATATTTCATGGAATTAAAGACGCTTTACATTCACGCTGCGGCGGTTTATTGCCCGGCTTTTTAACATTTCCATCTTTCCATGAAAAGACATTAATAGAAGGTTTACGTGTAAAGTTGATAATACGTATGTACATGCATTATAGTCTCGCAAAATAAACGTCGAATTTTATACCCCTCTTAGGAAATGTACAAAAATATCTTGATTCCGCAAATGTATGCAAAAAATGTCGCAGATTCAATTGCCTCTGAATATTGTTAGGGAGTAAACCTGTTCTTTCGCATTAAGACAAAAGAAATAATTTCTGATTATAAACTCTTATAAAATATCTTCAGTGATTGATTATCAACCGATTCCTGTAGAGGAAAATTGCCTATTATTCGATACTTTTTTATTTTTGTCGATAAAAAGTGCTTAATAACGACATATCACAGAATATCTAACAATCAGAATTCTCACTCCCTGTACGCGGGAAAGTACGCGCATTTTTAGTGCGCAGCCGAAATCCGCCATGTTCTCCGCATAAAACAACTTCGTTGTAGTGAAATCGAGCGTTGTTCACATTTGTTTATTCCATTAAAACTAGCCACATTGCCTATTGCACTGTTTAATTAGTTTTGTTTTAAGTGTTATATTTTGATATTGTTACATAATTACTGGTAGTTTTAAGTTTAAGGGTCCCATTAAATATGAACACACTTATGAAAGGAGGATCAGTTTGTGCTGTTAACGGTTGCGAAAATAAGGGATATTTGTCTGGTGAAAGTTTTTTTTTGTTTTCCTAAAGATCCAGTTAAGTAAGAATATTAATACTTCCTAAAAAATAAACAATTTGTAGTTCCAAAATATAACTTGGACAAAAAGTGGGATGTATTAAATTCATATTAATGTAATATAATTAATTAATACTTAATTGCAATAAAAGCAGAAAACTAATTATAATGAAGTTTCACTGGAAATACACCATTAATTATTTCTTTTATCTTTCTTGTTTAGAGCAACAATATGGGCAGTAGCATGTGGGCGTGAAGACCTATTATTGAAATTGGAAAGTCTACATAGGAGTCACAGAGTGTGTGGTAGACATTTTGAAGTTAAACATTTCTTAAATGATCTTCGTAATAGACTTCAATTGCAATCAGTCCCAACAATATTTCCTTCTATGGAAGAGACTTCATTTGCTAGGGAACATAACTACTGTGTTTTACTCGTACGGTGTTAGCTACATCATCACAAACACCTTCTCAAACTGAAATAGAAATGGAACCAGGTACTGTAGCGAAATACATATATTCGTATATGTTTAATATCTGGTAATTATTTTATAGGCTGTGTGAAGTCGTTATCTTCGATTGAATCTAATCAAGGTTCTACTTGTGAAATAAAATCAATCAATCAAAACTCCTGCAAAAGATCAAGAACACACAACAAAGATCCTAGAAACCCTGTATATTCAAACCGGTACATTTATTTTAATTTATTATATTCTCATCTTCCATAATGCATTTAACATATACAACATATAAGAAATTCGTGTATCTTATTACACTTTTAAGTTTTAATGACAACTATTTCTATGTTTACAGAGTTTTCTGACAGTTCCGAAAAGGAAATCCTGAAGATTGCGAAAGAGATACTGCAGAAATGTTATTATCCCAAAGTAATACCACCCAAACAACGCAACAGTTAACAGCACATTCTCCCCGGAAACAAAAGTTGAGAATAACAATTAAAATATTTTTTCTTTAGTTTCAGCAGATTTCGTTAGTTTAGGATGGCTGGCAGAGGTGGTGTAGCACGGGGAATAATCTTGAACCAAATTATGAACGGTTAGGAAATTTGTACTGAGAGATATTTGTTTTAATGATAATTTAACATGTATTTATTGGCTCGTAGGACATCGTTTACCAAAAAATACTTGTTCTTGTAGGTGACGTGAAATCAGATTGATACTTGATTATCAATACTTCCTTGTAGAGATGGTTAAAACTGCTCTTTTCTCGGAACTCCTCTTTCTGCTCCTGCTCCGCTCAGAAACCAGCTCTTCTGGACTGCTCCTGCTCCGATTAGTTGCTCCCTTGCTCCGAAGAGAAAATGCTCTATTTCATATTTTACGTGCGGTTCGTGGTTCGTTGGTCAGCTCATATTTATAGGTATTTGAATTCAACAGTTGAATATTTTTTTATATGCGAAGTAAACTTAAATTATTATTGAAA
>JARFOC010054145.1:0-19527 GCA_031763485.1 Osmoderma eremita | reverse complement strand
AAACTTTCCCAAAACTGCACGAACCTTACTTTCTGTTTAAATAAAAAATATTTTGAATTTTACCGTTCCATTACAACGTGGAACATCACAATACGATCGCAAAATTTCACGGCTTGAAAGTTTCATGTAACATGAAATTTCTCCACTGACACAAACTTTGTTCTACAGCGGAAACAGAGTTGTCTTAAATAAATCATAACTTTTTTCTGACATCGTGAATTCGCATCTTATAAGTCATTTGATATCAGTTCGTGTGTTCCCTGCACACGTCATTAGTGGTCTGACAAATTTTTTGTAGCTCTTCACTTTCGCTTTTATCGTCATATGTGACGATTTGTAATTCTCCCAAATTACATCTCTTATAAAACTTATTTTGCTCTTGCCCTCTTTTACTTCTTCTCTAAATTGCTTGTAATATAGTACCAAGGATAAATTATTAAACTATTTTGTGCTAGTCTCTATTCATTTGTGGTTTTGTAACAACCACTTTCTGACAGAAGAAGTACTAATTACATTAAAGCAGTAACAATATTGTCCCGCTAAAGCTATGCCAAAGGTTTTAAGATTCTCACGAACAAAGAAGGATACACACCCTTCTCATCATTAATTAATACAAATTAGAAATCGATACTTAACCAGATAGGCACGTGGCTAAAACCGAGCTGAACGCGTTTGTTCCTCCACCTCTGCTACAGGGTCACTAATTAATCGCGGACGCGCCAACGAAGATCCGGTTGAGGAGATGCGGTTTACGGTCTCCACAACGTCCTTGCTCTCGTACCCTCGCCATTAATTCCCGAGGATAAATAGCGCGTCCTTGACACTCGAGGTATGCAGATTATTAACTCTGTGGAGAGCAGTGTGTCACACGCTTAAGGTAAAGTATATACAATGAACGGTCACATGATGTTACTCTGTGAGATGTTATCCCAGCGCACTTTGAAGGTCTGTGCTTGTAAGTGTACATACATACGTTTCTTGTAAAGTGAACGCTTCATCGATAAACTGAATAAAACATCTAGCAGCTGCTGTGAAAGCCCGCGGCTAGGTTATGGGAAATTCTTAATCTATACAGAGCCTTAAAGGCTCCTATTTTTAAACTTGAACGTACCGTGTTCTCCCTAAAGGTGCGAATCCACGATGACACAAAAAAGTCACGATTTTTTTAACTCATGATTTATTTAAGTGAGCTGCGTTTCCACTGATGAGCAAAATATGTGTCATGATTGAAGAAATTTCATGTCGCATGAAACTTTTAGGTCGTGAAACTCTACGACTGTATTTTGGTGTTTCCACATCGAATCGGAATGTTTATTTCATGAATTATTTTCACGATATAAATGTCACCGCTTCTGTAGTTTTCGGTACATTAAGTTCATATTAGAAATAGTATCAAAAATGTAAACAAGAAAAATTGCGGCTTGTTCATTAATTATTTCAAGACAACGAAAAAGAATTCATGGGTGCGCGATTGGATTAAAAAGAGAGAGAATAATGTTATGTGCAATTTACTAAACGATTTGATGCGGGCAGATGAAGATCGCTGTAGAAATTTTCTGCAGATATCTGTTGATGACTTACATTATTTACTAGAAAAAAATTGGATTTGCGATAGAAAAGCAAGATTTATATATGAAGTAAAAGTTTCATACGGCATTTTAAAGTAAGTCACGAGCTACAAGCATCCCAATGCTTGACAATAGCACCCATCAACGTACTGTCTATGACGCAGTGATATGGGGTTTACGCGAGTGAAGCGGTGAATTATTTAACAGGATGAGAATATCGAACGGCACTTAAACAATGAGTTCAAAATGGATCGAATATGATGTATCAGTTAAGCTATAATATAATTGGACTTTTATCGTTACCAGTGGCTATCGGGGAAATCGTTAAATTTTTCACCTGCAATATATATCGATTGAATAGTATGAATGGAAGAAAACAAAATAGTAATTGCCAGAAAAAAATGTAAGCTAAAAAAATTTAAGGTTATATTAATGAATGTGAGTTAGCAATCCGGGTAGTTGCAAACAAAATTGCTATTGAAGATCTCGAACTTGGAGAATCAGATAATCTGAAAATATGTTTCAAACCCAAAGTTTTAAAGTTGTTTTCCTTCTCAAAATCATCACCAACTAGGACAGGGGTAAAAGATTTCTAATTACCGGGATTTCCTCCTACTGTTCAAAAAATCCACGGTGCTTATCTCGGCACGTTCTTTGTGCAGGGGAGGGTCCTCTTCGATTGATTGAGTTTCAGACTGTCTACAGTCAAAGTAATTAGAAGCGAAAACGAAAAGAATTCTTCAGAATAAAAAAATTTTAACTAAAAAATCATCCAAAGGTTAGAAAAATAATCCAAAAAGAAACCAATAGGGAATTGGTACTATTGAGAACTCTGGAATATAATATAACCTAGGAGATGGTAAATCTTCAGAGAAACTATAAACTGAAAAGCAGTCGAAGTATGTGAACTAAGTGAGAAGAAAAACAATAGGAACAAATTGGTGAAGTGTCGAGATAAGCAAAGACGTAAAAATGAAGAAAAAAGTATCGAGGAACCTTCAAATGACAAAAAGGGAAAATATAGGGAGGAGTATAATGACAGGAAAAAAACAAACTAAGAACAGGATACGAAAATCCAAAACGAAGAGTTGGAACGAATTGGGAGCGGAATTAGATCAGTCTTATGGAAGAAGTCTTATGGACCAAAATCAAAAGATTAAAGTATGAAAAGTAAAACAAATAAGTGGCATAAAAGCAATAATAGATCATTTAAAGTAAAGACTAAAGACATGTTACACACTTGTAAAGATCGTTACGCAAAACAGTTCAGTAATGATGATCACCAAATGAATATGAGGAAAGTGTTACCGTGGAGGAACTAGAGGAAGTAATAGCAAAAATAAAAAGAGCAAAGACAAGAAGAAGTGACAAACTGGATCCTGAAATAGCTAAATAGTTGGGAAAGAAAGCAAAAATTGTTATTAAAAACATTAGAGGACGGATGGCAAATGAATCAAATACCTAGAGAATGTAAAAACAACATTATGATGTTTGTTGGCCATACGGAAGAGAGGTGACGATAAAAACTGCAATAATTGTAAAACCATATATTAACATCAGTGACATTCAAAGTTTATACAAAAATGCTGGAGGGAAAGCTATGAAAACTGGTAGAATTTAACCTGAGAGATTGACAAGCCGCTTTTAGAAAAGGAAGACAAACAATGGACAATACATTTGTAGCGAAAAGCCTAATGGAGAGTAGAATGGAAGCTGGAGAAGAGCTATGACTGACATTCGTGGACCTGAAAGCAGCATTCGACTCAATCGATTGACAAGCTATCTGGAAGTGCTTATAAGACGTAGATATATCAAAACACTTAATACAAAAGATCAAAAGCCTATAACATAGTAAAATCATAAGTACAAATTAATGGCAACACACGCGAAGAGTTCGGATTGTAAAAGGTAATAAAACTAGGAGATAGCCTTACGCCGCTCTTGTTTCATATAGTATACTTAATACAGATATCGACAGATCCATGAAAAATTCAAAAACCCCAACAGAAAAGTTAAAAACTGTGATCAGCTACAACCAACTACAATCAGCTACCAATCAAGTTAAATAGCTTGATATACGCTGACGACATAATCTTAATAGCAGAAACACCAGACAGCATAAAGAAAATTCTAAACATGTGGGTTGAATAAGTAAAATGGTGGAAATATCAATAAATATTGAAAAAACAAAGTGCATTATCATAAACTAAAAAAACAAGAGAGGTGAACAAAAATACAATAGTCTGCAAAGGTGATCAGATAGAAGCAGTAACCAGTTACAATTATTTAGGGACGAGATTAAGAAATGATGGTAAAATTGACGAAGAAATGGACGGACAGAGCAAAGAAATCAAATCAATCAATATTATATTACATCCTACATAAAACAATATTTGGTAAAAAGGAATAACAAAAAGACGAAACTACAAATATAATAGTTGTACCAACATTAAGCTATACGGGTGAAACATGGGCGAGACAGTACCATAACAGCAGAAACCAAATTCCCGAGAAAAATGGCTGGGAAGACCAAAATAGATGGCGATAGGATCATTAACATCAGAGAATCTCTGCAAATGGAACCTATAACCAAGGGAATAGAGAGAAAGCAGCTGGACTGCTTTGGGCATGTGGTTAGAATGAATGAGAACAGATTGTCGAAAAAGAAGCAAAAGCTTGGGAAGAAGAAGAAGGAAAATGTGGATACAGCAAGTTAGAGACCTGGGAGAAATTTGTGGAAAACCCCCCAATTACATGAGGCTGTTAGAACAGGATAGGAAGGACTGAAAGCCTGTAATAAATAGTTAAAATAGAAAATTCCGACGCTCACATGACATAAAGAGTATTGAGAGGAGGAAGAATAATAGCATTAGCACCGGAACTGGTTTTCTTTTTATAAAGCAGAAACTTCTACGTCCTCAAGCTTGCGTTAGCCTACAATAATAATTATTAAATATAAAAATAATTATTTTCAGCACTTGAATTCCATCTGACAAACACTCTTATGTAATACCGTTGTAACTACACAACTTGTCAATGTTGCCAAGTTGTAAAACATTACTCCTAGTGAATCTAGAATATTAATTCAATTACTTCTCTAATCCCATACCTTACACCAAAATTTAATTAACATTAAGTAACAACAATTAATCTAAAATTCTATTGAAGCGTTTCAAATTTTGAGAACCGCTGAACTAGTAGAAACATTTTTAAAAAATTGTATTAGTTTAGGAAAAGAAAATTTTAAGAAATAAAGGTGACGAAAGCACACAGAACGTAACTGATTTAATACAACGTAAATGAATACTATAATTTTTGCAGGTACTATTTCTAGCTTACATTCAATTTTTGTTTTGTTTTAATCAATTCATGTTGTAGAATAATTTTTGCGTTTTGCCTATTTCTATGACGTCAAGCAAACTAATTCAAGTGGGGACTTGGGCATTTCCTACCAAGAATTGTTAATGATTCAGAAACCTGTTGGAAAAATTACACAAATATTTCAACACCGTGTATCTTTTTACATTTGGAGTGCCGCAGGTACAAACTAGGACCCTCTGGTATTTATAATATTCATAGAAAATGTATAAACTGTTTCTTTCTTTTTGACCGCATTCAAAAATTTGTAAAATTTATTTGTATTTGTTAATCCCTAATATTCAACTCAAACTTAAACAGATTTATTTATTTAATCTGCTATAAGTTGGTTTCCCTGGAGGAAACCTACATTTAATTTTTAAACTGATTTTCTAACTCACTACCTGAATTTTTAAACCTCAATTATTCCATCTTTCCAAATTATTACGCCATTTTGAAATATTAAGACTTCAATCATAATACCTCTGCTATTGTTGAATTTATACTATTCGGAGACACGTGTTAAATATATTTATTGCAATTCCATTGCTTGTTTCGCTTAAAAAAAACTCAAAACGGAAAATTGTTTTGCATCAATTGATACAACCACATCCATATCAAACCTGTGCACAGTCAACTAGTCATAATTAATAACAAGCTTGAGATACGAAGCAATGATGTGTGCCATTATCGCCGGCTAATAAACTTAAACAGATTATGACGGGCTGAATACGGAACTGATTTGCATGTTTGAATAAACACCCTGATTCCGAGCTATTTGCGTACGAATTAGCATACCGTTGGGAGATTGAAATGCTTGATTGAAATCACCTCGAAGGGAATAACTAATTGGGTTCTTTACCGCTGGACGGCTTCTTAGGAAAATAATTAATTTCCGTTCGTTAATGTAGAAAGAAAGTCACCGTATCGACGTTCATTCTCATAAAATTAGAGGAATATAAGAGTTATTTGGACTGTAAATTCGTTAGAAAGGGGTTTTCTTTTTGATGTGAATAATTACTTCCAGACACAAAGTCATCGTTTTTCCAGTATTCTTTAAAACTATAAATTTATTTTTAGGTCGAACACATTAAACTCTTTACTGTGAACAAGCCCAATGATTTGATATAGCGCAAAGACAGAATTGCTTTTTCTCGACTTAAACGTTGTAATTTTATTTTCAGATCAAATTAAACTCCTCCATTAATAAAGACTCCAAAGAATTGAAAAAGTATAATGTGAACATAGACCGTTCTCCATTCGTCTTAAACCAAGATAAACTTTCCGATGTATAAAAGTTCAAAATGGAAAAATACTTTTACCCCGAGGCAATGGGGCGGAATTGCGAAGTATTTATGAGTATTTTCAGAGGCGGACGCTTCGCCGCTCACGTCACTATAAAAATTAATGGTGGCTATCCGTTCTGGACATAAAACATGTCGTTTTTCCGAAATGAAGGTTAATAACAAACAAATATTGTTCTATCACTCGAATTGCAGGACCGAAAACCAATTTAAATTTAATTTTAGGAGGCGTTCAGGAACTGCGAAGTGCTTGACAATAGAAAAGCATGTTTAATTATAATAATAAAGTCAGCAGGAAATTGTATGAGTTAATAACACATATGTGGATTGTATTTGTGCAAAAATATTTGTTCATCTCAAAATAAATTTTTTAGTGATGGTACGACCGCATTATGCACCAACAAACAAACGAGACAGCAATTTTTTTTTTGTTGAAATCCATTGCCTTTAAAATCAATCCTTTTACCTGGTACGAAGCAGTTAACACCGCAGATAAGAACGATTCCCACAAGCAAATGTTCCAGTATTAAAGTTCACAGGCAAAATAAGTACCATCTTAGACCTTTTAAAACAAGAATGCGGGTAAATCCAGCTACAAAACTTCGCTGACTTATCGATCAAACAAAGTGAATAACCTTTCGTCGTGGCAGCACAAAAATTTTACTTTCACATACCGCGAAATTTTAAAATCTAATTCCAATAAAAATAAATAAAAAAATTATTCGAAAAGTCCCAATTTCTCTATTCCGGCTTCCTTTTATTCTTCCTATGGGCACGTGGAATTAAAATTTTATTTGCCACTGGAATATTCCATTCCAGAGCGGCAAGTTCGTTTGTTCTTCCCCGAAATTCCACACAGAGGACAGGGTGCAAAATTCATAGCGATCCCCGACTTTAAGCAAAGCCAAAGGGAGAGAGACAGCGGTACGGGACGAGCATAGAATAAATTATAGATTCAGTCGTGGAGGAGCTAAGAGAGAGAATACGTTAGGTGGGTGTCAGTTCTACCCGTAACGCGCGATTCAGAATCCTATTTCATTTGTGAGAACTGCGAGATCAATGCAGGTTGTTCCTCCACTGGAATATTGTGCTATATCCTAAACATGCGCTGGCCTTTCGCACACATACAGGGTGCGTCTTAAGTGCGTTCTGAAATTTGATTTCTATTAGTGTTTTAAGAAAGAAATGTTTCTATGAACATATGGCCGAATATGCATATATTAAGGAGGCTATGATCAGAAATAAAATTCTCCTACAATTTCTCACACTTTAGACATTCATTTTGTTTAAAATAATAATTGATTGCAATTGAGCGTTATTTCTGTTTAAATCACAAAATTGTGTGTTTCCATCCTTTCGAATGTAAGGCTTGAGGTAATTGAGTTATTGACTGGGTTCTCATTTCCATAGCTCTCCCCAATGCTTTCTGTCTCGGGTCTTCTTTTTCACGTCTTGCCAGATTATTCCCCTTTTCTGTTTTTTTTAGGTCTTCTGTACACGTCTTCCTCTGCTTCTCTTTTTGTCGTCACGTATCCAAACTATTTTAGTTGTCCGATTTCTATGATGTGTTCCACCGGTTTCGTTTTCTGTTTATCTCTAAAAGTATTGTTTCTAATTTTGTCTTTTCTTCTGCCTTCAATCCTTCTAGCAGATCTCATTTTCGTGCTTTATATATTGCTTTTATATTTTGTGTCAAAGTCCATGTCACGCAACGTACGTTAAAATTGGTACGGTCACTTTTTAAAATATTTTTGTTTTGTTTCTTTAGGGATTTCGCTTTTTGTTAAAAGTAGGGATTTTATTGCACTTCTCCGTCGCTTCTGTGCGTTCTTCTATTGCATGATCCAATTTTACATTCTGTTACTAACTAGAACCGAGGTACTTGTATCTGTTTGCTTGTTCTACTTTAGCTTTCTCTAATTTTATATGGTGTTTAGTTGCTGTTATTTAGTGTTAGATCAGATAAGAAAAATATGCAAAACAACTTGAATATATTCAGGACTAAAAAAAAACACTTAGACTGACAGTGCAAGTGTATCAACAACTATACATTCATAGACCACTACATACAGTCTTTTTATTTTAAAACATTTAACACTTCCCCTAAACTAAAAGACTTTGTGTGATACCAATAGCTCTTCTTAAGACATCAAACCGGGGTTTTGGCAACGCCTTGGTAAGTATATCCGCTTCCTGCTTCTCAGAATTTATATAGTTTACTTGTAATTCACAGGATTGAACTTTCTCGCGCACAAACTTATAGCGCACGTCAGTGTGTTTAGACTTATTATGAAGCTCAGGATTTTTTATTAGTGTCATAGCACTTTGATTGTCCATCAACAGCACTGGTGTTTCTTCAAGGTTATTAAGTTCACTGTATAACCGCTTTAGCCAAGTGAGTTCCTTGCTGAAACGCTCAAAATAGATCTTATTGTATCCCAACGTGCAACGGGACTTAACGTTTCTGCATAGTCAACACCAGCGACTTGAGAATAGCCCTTGGCAACTAGACGTGCTCTATAACGACAGTTATTTTCATCAAGTTTTCCTTTGATTCTAAACACCCAACGATTACTTATGGATTTCTTACCTTTAGGTAAATCTACAAGTTCCCATGTTTTACTAGCAGTGAGAGCATTCAATTCTTCAGACATTGCAGCCCTCCATTTGTCTTTTCGTGTTTTAATTCCTCCTGCAAATCTTGCCAAATCTGCTGTAACTTTGACACGTGAGTTGCAATGTCATCATTAGGATCTTTCTCATAGCTAAACGGCTGACAATACAATAAATCCAACCTTCTCTCACTCTTTTGTTCGTCAATCGAGTGTAACATGTCCCACATTTCTTTACTTGATCTACATGTTAATATGTGTTGCTTTGGTTCAGATTTGATACTTGATCCTATAATAAATTGTGCTAATGAGTCTAATTCATTATATTGTTTTAGCTGCTTTTCATGTTTTTCCACATCTTCTTTTTTGCATTCTCCACAAGCGGTTCTGTTGGCAAAATATTTCCCTTAACTATAGGCATTACTTTGCTTACAGTTGGTTGTAAAGCTATATCAAATTTCCAGATAAACCAATTTCGATCGCCCTCCAGTTTTTCGATTCCTTGCAATCTTTCCGCTTTATTCAGTAATTTCAGAAATAAAAATAATTGCACGCTTCACTTTATTTTTACCGAGAACGCTAGACCGCTAACTCCCCAAACGTTTTCTTGTGTTTATTTGTGCTTATTTTTCTTTATCTTTTTCCTTCGCGCACTGGGTCCATAACCTGTTGCAGTTATTTAATGTTTGATCATATACGAAAAATATGCAAAACTACTTGAAAATATTTAGGATTAAAAAAACACTTAGACTGACAGTTTACAAAAACAAGTGTATCAACAACTATAAATTCATGGACCACTACATACAGTCTTTTTATTTTAAAACATTTAACATGTTTTCTTCTCATTCCAGCAAAAGCCATCGTTTCTGATTTCTGTTTGTTTATTTTCATGCCTTATTTCTCCAAGACCATCATTGTATATTTTCAGATTCCCACTCAATGTTTTCTCATCTTTGGCGAACATGACTATTCCTCGGCATGTGTTATTTCTGGAATTGTGTTGGAATAAAGTAAATTAAGCAAAAACTGACAAGCTGTACATATATATAAAATAATGACATTAGCTCTAGTAATTTAGAAATACCACGGCATTTTGTACACCAATTTTCCTTTTCAAAACATCAAATCTCTTGAAGTACCCAAAGCTGATTTTTACTAACATTTCTAACCTCGCAAAATATCTCAAACTTAAGATTTACACTTTCTGATTATGGGCCATTATTAAAGTGACACCGTCTTCATTTGCAGTCGAGGACCCTATTCTTATCCCATGGTCGTCCTTTCGAACCATTTACACGCAACATCCCGCAGGAGTCTAATCCAATTTGTTCAGGAACTATTATTACCACGACTAACGACCCAAAAACTCATCTTCATGGAAGGGAAAAGAAAATAGGATTGCTATGCCTAGGCCAATAAGAACGACGATTTTTTCCCTTGTTTTGTTTCTTTTGCCTTCGAGCTAGTGCATAATTGTGTCGCCGTCGGGAAAATACTCGCTTCTTCCACATAATAGCGAGATCACCACATCGTAACAATGAAGACCAGCTATCGTCTGAATTATTCATAACATGCGAAAGGTTTTAATTCACCGTCCGGGACGCACCATTAGCTACCTGGAAAACAATGGGCTGGCGACCACGCAGTATACTAACGACGGAGTCGTTAGAGATTGCGTGAGAAGGCGCAACACTGAAACTGTGTATTCGGGAACCGTAATTGCTGAATCGTCGCTAATTATCTTCAGCTTACGCGATGCGTTGTAATCGTAGATGAGTCTTGCCACGAAACGGACTTAACAAGATCCTTGATTGCCTGTATTGTAATATTGAATATGAGTTAACGACGGGAGGCAATTAGTGGTAAGAAACGCGAAAATATAATACTGAAATCTCTCGAAATCTTTGTGCGTTGGAAGAAAACAAATGATGTTATCAAATTTAGATTTCTAAAACATGTGTATTTCTACTGAAATAATGCGAAATCGTATTAACTCATATTTAGGAAGGATTTAAAAGATTTTAATAGTAAGGAAAGGCTCTCTTTCTCGTACGTCACCATTCCTCACAAATTAATGGCTTCCTTGATTTTGCGACGAAATTAATTAATGATTGAAATTAATTGAAAAATTTCAGCTCCGGTCGGAATCGAACCCACTTCTCATGTTTGCCGGCAGGCGCGTTGACCACTACGCCACAGAGCCATTAGGACGAATCTCTTTTTAATTAGCTAGATGTTTCATGTCTTCAGATATATTATTCGATTCCGACGAGAAATAATATATCTACATGTATATATATAGGATTGTATATATGTAATTTTAGGTGATAAAAATTAATAAACCCCAGAAAAAATTTCATTGAAATTCCTTAAAAAATTGAATGTTGTCTAAAATAGATGTTACCAGAAATAATTATAGGTTTTATTCAATGTGCATACAGATAATGAATGAATAACTGTTCTCTGTTAAGTTATTACGTATCGGTCCTAGGATCTTTTTCTTAATCGGTTAAGTGTTATGTAGCCTACAGCAATGTTGCGAGTAAGAATTGCTCAAACCTTAGTGTTGAGTGATAAAGAAATCCAACAACATTTTCAACAACTAGGTGTTTGCTTTTATAATCTCTACTTCTTTTAAAATAAATCTATGCAACTATTATCATTTAAGAAAAGTAAAACAAATTTTTATCACTTTGAAAGTACAATTTTAGAATCCATAAAAATATATTTTAAAAAATCTTTGGGGATAGAAAATTTGGCTGAGATGCCTTTCTCCTGAACAATATAATACTTACCATCTAAAATTAAATTTACATTTATAGTGTAAGACACAGGTTTAAGTTAAAAATACCCCTTACCACATTTTTGAGTAAAGAACTCTGAATACGCATTTCGGGAACTTAGTTGCCATCCTCAGCAAAAAACCATTTAACAAATAAAATAATAAATAAAATTAAATAAATTTAAGTTAAAGAATACCCCTTACCACCTTGTTGAGTAAAGATGTCTGTATACGTATTTCGGCATCTAAGCTGCCATCCCCAGTAGAAAACCACAAAGAAAAATGTCAGACGTAGCACTCCGAGAGCAATCCAACTCTTAGAACGCCACTAAAATACGTATACAGAGTTCTTTACTCAACAAGGTGGTAAGGGGTATTTTTAACTAAAATTTATTTTAAGCCACCGTATCCTATACCTTCATAAGACACAGATGATAAATGATCAACCTGATTTGTAGGAATTAGAATCAACCAGCTTACATATATGCTTGTAGCACCCACCATACCTATTCAAAATACACAAAAAAAATATCCATTATTGTACATGCTCTAATAGTGGGCGTTCTTAGATTTTTGCTTTTGGTACTAATAAAATACTGATGTACAAATGTGACACAATGATAGTAAGATAGTAACAGTAAGCAAAATTTACAAAAGAAAATGCATCAAATTTGCCCTCAATTTAATTTGGCAATCTCGTTCTTCGCCTAAAGATACAAATCCTTTAAATATGTAATATTCAATAAAAAAATTCGATAATAAGCATGGAATCATAAAGATAGCAAGGGACTGTGGGGCAGCACAATAAACACACTGTACGGATTACTCCTCCCGCACATACGGGAGGAGTAATCCGAACAGTGTGTTCGGAATCATAGTTTTATGCCTTTGGTAATTCAACAATTAAGTAGCTGTAACGGCTCACTAAATCTAAAATTAATTTAAATCGGATGTGAGGAGAAGGAAATCTAAATTCCCTTTCGACGTAAATGAATAAATGACTCAAGACAAGTAAGTACCATCCTCAGTAGATACCATAGAGCATGAGAAACTAGTTGCCGAAATACGTATACCATTAGTAATAGAAGGCCGTATTAGTATAGTAGGTTTATGACTAGACTACTAATCTCAAGGTTCCGAGTTCAATTCCCGGAACTGTCATAACATCACTGGCCTCAGCTTCACTCAGGCGGTAAAATTGAGTAGCTGGAAGTCAAATTTTGAGGCAATAATAGGCGGGCGACTCTTAGACTTGCCAGTTTTGGTGTACTTCAAAGGGTAAGTATGGGAGACCACACCTTGTCATACCCTAAAGGCTTGAAAGCCTATCACGCGGATCATTATTACAAGCTTTATTAGCTTATTACAATACAAATAAAGAATAAACCTTACAGAACAGACAAACTGCATGCATTCTAGGCACATTAGTTATTAAAGTCATAGAGTTGTGACTTAGATCACAATGTTGAGATATAATATTGGAGATGCTAGTCATAAGCATTAGATAGGATTGAAAACCCGCATAAGTTGTGACTGTTGGAACGGAAACGTGGAAGTTTGCAGAGAGGAAAGTCTAGATATTAAGAAATTTTGTTACGGTACAACATAAACTTTGCCGTATACAGGGTATATAAGAAAGCCAAGATAGGGATCAAAAACACTCCCAGGTATTTGACAGAATATCGACAAGGAAGTAATGTATCGCCAAGCGAGTAATCATGAAATTATATTTAGATGGATCCATAGAATGCTTGTTGCAAGTACTCCACTGAGAGATCTTATCTACTTGCTCTGCAGATAATTGCAATCTGCCATTGAATAAATTTTATTAAATGTATTGAGGTCATCAGCAAAAAACACCTTTCACATTCAATATATCACTTAAATCATTTATGCATAGGACAAAAAGAAGGGCCCAAGGTTTAACTCTCAAGGAGCTTCTGATGTTGCTGTTTGGAGATTTGATCTAAAGTTATTTATTCATTGAGGTGGTAAAGATATTTTGATTTAGTTCTACTGTTTCAAGCCATTGTTTTCTATTAGTTATGAACCATACTTTATGTTAGGATTAAAATCTTACCTGTTGTATTTGGTGCGTCTCCGATTTGGATAATCCGATGATGGCGGCTAGGTATGAAGCACAAGTACCGAAACTTAAGATAACGCAATACTTCAACCGCAACGGTAGAGTCACATAAATGAGATAGTCCAAAAGGAGGACCCAACCCAGGCTATCTCGTGAAGTCACCTCACTCTTCTTCAGGAACAATGAAATCAGCAATTGTGCGTTTGCTATATGCCACGATATATGCGGGATCGCGGCCCAAACCATACATTTACGCACTCCTTTCTTGCACCAAACCAATAGGAGGCAGTTCAGTATTAGGAAACTACTTATGACTGCGAATATGAGCAGGTCCTGTCCGCTAGGTACAACCAACATGTAAATATCAAATAAGATGGCGGTGATCAGGAAGCATTCCAATCCAGCGCGTTTCTGTTTCACGCTGTAACTTTGGTATAGTTTTTCAAGCGACGGGTCTTTAAAGGAGCTACAGAGGAAGCAACTGGATTGCATCTTATCCAATATCAACGAGTCCTTTTGTTCGGCCATAGCGACTACGTTCGCTTTTACTTCTACAGCGCGATTTAATTAACGCCACTACCACTACTCCTTTTATGCTCTTACACTGTGAAGGTACATAAATACTCGGTACGCGTAGTACATTAAATTAGGAGGTTCCATTTTTCGCTTTAATAACATTTCTCATCCGGTTCGCTTTTGATGTCAGTAGCGTTGAAGACTGGCGCAAAATCTCCGACATTCTGTTATCGTAAGCTCTGACGATCTCTAGTACGCCTATACGCTGTATACCTTCAGCACGTAATATCGAACCAGCCAGATCTGCGCCATACATCAAAGATAAAGGAATCGCGAAGAGGAGGTTTAACGTTTTGCTGGCATGTGCAAAATGAAAAAAAAATCTTGTCTGCTTTTTCGCACAAGAAAATTCGGTTTCTTACATATATTTAATTTTAAAGGAAATAAAGATCGAGTTTGTCTAAACGTTGCGTATAGGATTTACAGTAAGGGTTTATGTAAAGATAATTGGTTAAATAATGTTTGAAAGATGTACATTTTAAAATTTTATCTCACATATTTTTTGTGTGTATCAAATTCGAAATTTTGAATGGAATGTGCCCTTTTTTATTGAATATTCTATTATGAAATTCTCTTTAAAACAGCATATCACATATTCAATTAAAATCGAGGCTTTGCGTGGGGCTGTGAACGATTGCTCTGTTTTACGATTGGTAGATTGCTAGTCTACCCCAACAGCCCTCTTCCTTAATCCGGGTTTGGGACCGGCAACAACCCTCACTAGACTACTCGATCCACCTAGATTAGGTTGCGAGCGAAGAGAAAAACTCTAGGAAGTGATAGAATAAGGAACAAACTACTAAAAATGGCGGAAGTCATGTAGAAGAAGAGCTGAGCGAGTTATTCAGATGAATTATGGAACACGGAGCAATACCACTGGAATGGAAAACTGGCATAAAGCTAGCAATGTTTAAAAAGGGCGAGAAAAGTAACCCAGAAAACTATATGGGAATAACCCTACTACAGGCAACGCAAAAATTATTCACAAAAATAATATTAAATAAACTCGAAGCGTATTCACACACAAATGAAGAACAGCCAAGGATTTTGCGAAAACTACGGACGCTATATTTGTTATTCGGCAATTAGTGGGAAAAGCGATCGAATACAACGTACCATGTGTTTTGTGGACCTAGAGGAAGCATTTGATCGGGTGAAACTGAATGACGTGATAACATTAATGAAGGAAAACACTTAACAATTTAACATGATAATGGACAAACTAATAAACAGCGTAGGATCAATGGAAGGATACAGAGTAGGCAACTAAAATATGATCACCTCTGCTATGCTGACGATGCGGTTCTAATCGCAGATACAGAAGGTAACCTACAAAGACTACTTCATAGATTCACAAATGAAGCCGAAATATACAGAGTGAGTTTTTTTCAGATGTTTAGCATGAAGATCCCGGAAATCAGCGGAGATAGGGAGACGATGAAATGGGGAAAGAATTGCAGTTTTGGGGGCTCAATCGAATAAGCCTTTTGTTTTTTCGAAAAAATCCACGGCTAACTTGATATTTTGGAATAACCTGTTTTCTTGTTATTTCGTTTAACGCCTGTACATCTGTCATTATTGACTTTAGAAAAAAAGTGTAAAGTGGTAAGTTGTAGGTAAATATATGCTGAATAAGACAGTCTCATCGAACTTTCTATAAAAGCTGTAATTTTTGGGATATGACAAAAAATTTGGGTTTTTTTATAAATGGCAACCATAGTCATAAAAAAAGGCATTTTTTTCAATGATCCCAACGATATAACACTTGACATAATTGTTTTTACAAATAAATAAATCACCGCTATTTTAACCTTAACTAAACCACCGGTAATATCAAAACAAGTCATATGCTGTAAATTAGAAATACAGACAACAATGATAAAATAAGTAATGAGCTTCAATTACAAGCAATGATAAGACCGGTGATAATATATGCGGCTGAAACAAGAGCAAACACCTGCAAGACCTAGGACTCTAGGAAAATTATAAGAACGCTTAACTTTGGAATGTCAACAAATTAGCCAGGCCAATAGAGACGATGTATTACAAGACTTTTATAGTTGTCTTTATTTTTGCCAAGAATGGCTGTTATGTTTGTGTTTAGTTAGCGTAAGTTGGTAGCACTAAGTAGAATGTACGCCGCATGTAGCGGTCGACGGCAAACGTACTTCCACAATAAAATAATGAAGAACCTTGTGTGTGTTTTGCTATAATTAATACACAACATATTGGCGACGAGGATGGGATCTGCGGTAATTGTTTTTAATGGTGGAAGTGTCAACATCAGTAGGAAGTAGAGGGAAAAACAAAAAAATTTCTAACCACAATCTTACAGTGAAGCGTTAAAGAAATAAAAAAAAAATGGCGTTAATTGGTAATATTGAGCCCTTCCAAGGGAGAACAGAAGAGTTCGAGACGTATTTAGAAAGGATAGAGCATCTGGAGGAGATGAAAGTGTCTATGTTTGTAACATTGACGGGAACAAACGTGTATCAAAGAACTTGGCTGCTCCAAAGAAAATAACAGAATTAACGTATGTGTGTAAGTTAAGGAGGTATTATCAAAGCATTATTCGCTTCCGGTGTCGGAAATTTACGAAAGATTTGTATTCAACAAATGCAACCAAAAAGTGGACCAGAGTGTAACGGAATACACAGTGGAACTGCGTAAATTGGCTACTACGTGTAAGTTTACTGCGTTTCTAGATGATGTTTTAAGGCATCGGTTTGTTTGTGGGCTTCGGTCAGAAAGTATTCAAAAACGGTTATTATCACAAGATAAAGTAACCTTCTCTGGGGCATGTCAGTCAAGTTTGAAGGCAGAACTAGCTGAAAAGCAAGTGAAGACGTTGAGTGATACGAGCAATAGCAATGTAAACTATGTGAAGGAGCATCTCATGTATTCAAAAGTATCCAAATCGGGCACAAAACAACCAGAATCGAGGAAGTTTGATGGTAAATGTAATAAGTGCGGAAGGAGCCATCCAAATGAGCAGTATCCTGCAGCAAAATGGAAATGCTAATACGGTTGTTCAAGATTGGGCCATGTAAAGCGGTTATGTCCAATGAAAAGGAACGTCACCGTAGGTGCTGTTGAAGAAGAGGTAGTGCTTGACTGCACTGTGTGCAAGTGGAGCATTAGTACATACCGAAGTAAACAGTGATCTTTTTAATTTAAACAACATAGGAAATGCTAGGTTGTCACCTCATCAAATTAATCTAAAGGTAAATAACAAAATAATACAATTTGAGATTGATACAGGTGTATACAAGTCTGTAATGTCTGGAGATTTTAATAAAAAAATGAAGAACCTTGTGTGTGTTTTGCTATAATTAATACACAACAGTGGCAATTCGAACATTTACGTTGATGAATAGTTGGTAGGTTTGTGCCTTGATCTCTTTCTTCCACATCAATTGTCATTACAGGATTTTAGGGCCCCCTAGCGTACAAACAGCTTACCCTAGGCAATGGACTTTTTATCCTTGGACCCCAAAATATGAGGGTCTTATTTAAACTAAATTGATGAAGGCGTCATTACTTCGACAGCGATGGGGAAAGGAACAAATTTTTATGCGAAAAAGGTACCAAGCAATACATGTATAAAAATTGGCTTGACCAACGATTTTTAGCAAACATAAATTGTTAGGGAAATATGAGGTTTATTCAAAAAATTTTACAGCCAGTGTTTTTGTTAAGTATGTGAGGCAGACTGTATCTTCTATAAGCATGCATATCTAAAAATAAATAAACCGTATCATTGGCAACCATTCATAAGAACAAAACATAATCGAAAAGTGACAAATGATATTTCCCTGTTTTGTGTGCGATTTCTACACACCAAACAGCCCATCGGTTTCCTGACCAACCTACTGCTCGTTGTAACTAATCGAAGTACGCGTATCGGCAAAGAAAAAAATGAAGGCAAAAAAAAAGAATTGCACGCCGGGCATTCATTTTTTGCATGAACGCCTTTGATGTCGATCACCAGCAGCTGGACGCTTTTATGTTAAGCGACGGTGCGTCGTTGAAACTTTGTTTTTAATGGGTTACACGTGAAACGCGAGAGAATGGATGGGTTTTAACGGATTAATCAAGATCATTTTGATGATATATGAGGTGTTGCAAATATGTCGGTGTACATACATACGTACCCAATGTGGATAATCACAAACACGTATGTAACAACGACAGGCTGAAATAGCGAAAGAAATGCTTAAATTAAATTCTTTATGCCACCGAATTCGAATAAAACACGAAGTGCGATAACAACTAAACGATTTGCAATCGGGATTGCTAATCCAGCCGTCAATGAAATCGTGTCAGTTATACCTACTTAACATACATGCTTACAAGCATTAAATTACATATGTACTTATCAAATTCTATTTGGGCAAACCGCAGATTTCCTGTTAGACTAAAAATCTATACACAGGCTGTCTTATAAAAGAAAGACGAATCCGTAGCGCCTTTATTTATAGGCCGACTTTAATAATTGAAACGGAGAATTGAATGGCTGGATGTAGGTTACAAAATGAGCTGGTAAAATTATTTATAGCCCTTAAGCGTTTTAGAGTTTTTGGACAAAGTTTTTTTTTTTATTAGACTAAACTTTTTTTTATGAATCTGATTCTTTTCTGAAAACAAGTGTATCACAAGTATACCTTTACACGAGAAAAAAATCAAAAGAAGTAACAAATTAATTATTTAGTCGTGTGTAAAAACACCACTAGCATTGGAAACAAATGACGAGTACCAATTGTTATTCAAAATTTCTATAGAAGCTTAAGAATACAAAATGGAACGACAAAAAGGTAAAAGAAACTACGTATTATTATCTCCTATGCTCAAATTGTGCTCCATTTTGTGCTAAACATTCGCGGCATCTTTGAATACCCCCATATTTTTCATTGGATAACATACCGACAGGAACTCCCTGGCAAGCTACAGTAATTTGTTTTTCTCTTTCACTGTAAAGCCTCGCCGAAATTCTAACCTTACATTTTTTTAAAGTCAAAGTGACAAGTGTTAGTGAAAAATAATTTATACTTTCACGATAGAAAAATATGCTTCAAGTATTCCATTATCTTCCTTTGCTCTAAGCAATCTAAATTTTCGCTCAAAAGTTATAGTATGGCGATAACTTTTACATATTTTACATATGGCCGTTCGCTGTCATACACGTATTACTTTCAAAACACACCGAGTAATCCCTACTTCATAGTCATTTTTAGAAGTG
>JARFOC010054115.1:0-19541 GCA_031763485.1 Osmoderma eremita | reverse complement strand
TCCTCGCAACCCTTATTCTTTTTTTATGAATTAAAGAAATTGTTTATAGCGATTTTAAATCACATTTAACAGTTCTGCAGAAATGTATTATTTATTTTCATTTGAGACAAACCAAGCCTACTGCGATTTTTAATGCAAGAAAACTGTTAAATTAAAATAAAATCCCACGTAACTTTTTGAATATTCATATTAGGGCAAATTTGTCTTTCCAAATATTGACAAATATACAGGGTGTTCAATTTATGTTTATGTTCAATTTATAATTTTAAATTATCTTAAAAACGCATCATTCAATTGTTTTTTTTTCTCAATTGCACCTTAATCAACACAATCATTGCTAATTTAACCAAATCTGTAGCATTAACAATAAGAAAGTTAGCAATAGTGCCCCGAAATTTTTGAACATACTGTATAGCACAACTATACTGCTGGTTTCCTTAAAGAACTCTATAGGAATAGGAGAACGAAGGCGGATTAATGGAGGTTCTTACACTCACCATGTAACCAAAAAGAATTCTTTGTTCTAAAATATTATTTTATGATGTTTCGTAACTATTCATTTAGGATAAGCTTAAGAATAGTGTCCCTTTACATTTTAGTCAACATCTGTGATGCCTTCATACATTTTTCCATGAAATAAACCGATTTAAGAACATTTATTTTCGGAAATACCGCCAGTACGATTTCGTCATCACTTTAACTAATCCTAGCAACCAACACCTTAGACCAGGTAGACATACAAAAACTCCCTTCCTTCGCTGCATACAGAAGATATGCATTTAGCCATTCCAATTCTAAATTATATTTATATGTTATTAATTATAGTGGGGTCAGAGATCAGTTTAATCTGTATTACATTGCAAATTATTAATCAAACACAGTAAAGCTTTGTTTTCCTATAATCCTTTTAAATGAATATTTGTCGGCTGTGATTGGTTGAACCCTTCGCCGGTCCAGGTAATTTTGCAACTCTTCTTCGGAGGAAAATTCCTAAAGCAAGTTCAGTTCGTTTCGGCTCATCGCGACAAGTGATCTTCGTCCGACCAGGACGGCACAACGTTGCGTTCTCGTCCTGTGGGCGTAACTGAGTTTATTTCCGTCCGCCCAGTACACACAATGTTCGTCTATGTCCGACCGCGACAAGACATCACCTCATCTTCGTCCAATCAGGACAAGACCCGGAGCTCTTCGGGACAGATCAACCCGTTCGTCTACGACCGACCGCAACAAGACAGCGTTGGTTTTTGCAAAAGTACCATGTGGTACGTGTTCGGTGTTACCTTCACTGCTTCCAAGCCCATTCGGAACCTCCATGTCGCCCATTCAGCACATGGTTAAACAGCTAAGTACTTCAAATCGTATCGTTCCAAATTCCTTTTATTTTAAATTCTCATTTATTTTAGCTTTTTCTTTACACCAACATCAGAGGTGACCCAACTCGTACTGTCACCGCCGCGACTAACTTGGGCGACACAGTAATCACTGATTCCATTTTATTCATTATTTATTTTAACTTTTAATTCGTTACGTTTTTAAAATTTTGAATAAATGTACTTTGGGTACAGTTCTTTTGTTTTACTTTATTTAGTCACAAGATTCCTCAACCTGTGTTTACCAATTACATTATAAATGATAATTTGATGTTAGGCATATTTTATAGCGTTTGTGTTCTATTTCACATGCAACCAATAATAATTCCAAATCGAAATAATTATTAAAAACACATTGCCTTGTTTAAAAACATTTGTTTTTGTCTCCAACACAGATCCTCCCCTAATAATTTGTAATAAGGTCTTGAATTTTGCCAAATAACACTGCCAGTGTCTTCGGTAGCTGTACCTAAGAGATCTCACTGGAATTGTTTTTGTTTTCGGTTTTATTACTTTGTAAAAAGCTGTAGTTCTCGCCCTATGTATGTAGAGCAAGGGTGATCGTACCGACCCAAAAGATGTCCGTATTCTGGCTGTGCAGAATGTCAGATGGTTCCAGGCTAGGTAATTCTCCCTTCTTGCCCTATAAAATGTTATCCTTTTCCTATAATTTTTTTGACGTGTAGCCAAACCTGATTTCGCTATGTAAATTGTGAAAAAAACCTTTTAATTGCATAAAAGTATGTGCCATGTGCATTTATTATCAATAAATTTTAGTTTGCAGTATCTGCAAGTGCAGCTAAAGGTACGCTTCCGTTATATGTATGTCGCTAACTAATTATTCGCGAAATCAATTATATCTAACAGATTTTAACCGTAAAGCACGTCGACTTGCTTCCTGGTTGGCATCTTCTCTACCCGATCTTTCTCACGCGTATCTTTTGACGGGCGAAGAGACAACGGTATGCCCTCGGGTAGATGATTTAATTTGGCAAAAATCACGTCGAGAGCTCGAAAACAACCGACGCGACGGAGATAGGGCGGCAAATGTCTTCGTCGGACGCAGTCACAAACTTCATCGGATCGCAACGATGTTATCGCCCATTAAAATTTTTTACGTCACTGTATTTTTGCGGAACGATCCTAAATTACCGGAAACGTCTCCCACTTTGCGCCGCTCGCCGTGATGAAGACATTATATTGCTGGAGTTCGGAGAAAAGCAGAGCACCTGTCCGTTTGTATGTGGTAGAGGTGTTAAGTTTTCTTTTTTTCGGCAATTAAAAAGCCTCAACGATCAAAGAATTGTTGTTGCAATGTACACTATTACTCATAAAAGTTTGACGGTTGGCGTGACCAGGTTTGCATAATTTTCATTACAGCTAATCGAACAACTACATCCTAAACTCTAACATTAAAATCCTTTAAGCTACAAAAGAAGTGTATTAAAAGTACTTATAGGACAGGCATGATAAAGATCGATGCACGTCATTGTTTGTGAATTGTTATATGGCGTTGTTGCCAAAACACGTAGCCAATGACTTTTCATTAAATATATAAATATTAGGTTGTCTTATTTATCGTGGATGATTTCTATTGTATGTATTTATTAAAATAGTGATATTTCTATGAAAATAATGGGACTTCTAATAGGTTATGAAAGAAATGGGGAGATATATTGAATATAGTATAAGGTAAATTTTATTTGCTTTTGCACGTTACACCAAGAAAACTAATTGTTAGTATTGTAAGAAAAATGTCAAAACTTTTGACTGTTAATCATAATATGGAAGAACATCTGAGAATGAATGTGTACAATGAAAAGTATTAAAGCATAAATTGTATAGTAAAAGATGATGCTAAATAAATTTACATTTTTGTTTTATTTATTATAGTTTATTCACTGTTGACTCCAGTTACAAAAATACGAAATTTTAATCATTTTACGCTCTTGGCGACACTGTAAGTTTCCGAACAACAAATTAATCTACATAAATCTTCCGTTTGTCATTCCATATTCTTGTATTACTTTGTATAACTTTTGTGTGCAGTTTTCTTGTTTTGTGGCCGCTGCTCTTTCACTTGTATTTTGTTAAGTAACATTTTTCAATTATTTGAAACGAATTACAATTATTATTAAATTTTTATTATACTTAAACATAAGATAATGTGATACACATTTGTACCCTCTCTTGCCAGGTCATGGTGATGTTTTTTAGTGCAGACTGTAATCATTACAGCTAGAGGAAGACTTGTAAATTTTCTAGATTTCCAAAAGATCCAGAAAAAAAAATGGAAACATCTCATTGGGTAAAAGCTCTATTTATATTTATCTCTTTTCCATAGTTGGGGTACTTGTTACATTCTCCTCTTAGACGTAGTGATAAAGAACCTACAGTTCATTCGTTGGTTTGTAGTTGCCACTTTATTGACCACAATAGAAGTAATGTACCTACTCCGTTGGCACTTTCTCCTTACTTTGCATCCAAAATACTAAATATCAGTATGTCCTAGCCAAAACATTCAGGAAGAAATTTTTCTTTGTTCAAATAATGTTCCGATTATTCCAATTTAACTTATTCTTTTTAAATGACAGTTAAAATACTTACAACCTGTATTCAAAACACAATTATCACATACTTACTTCGTGAAATATTTCACGAAATAAGAAAGAAAGAATAAGAAGAATTAAGTATATATGTGTAGCCTCCCGAAAATGGTTTGACCGTTCGGAGATTCAACCATATAACTATATGCAATTAAGTGCAGCTTTTTTACATTTGTGTTGGACCTAGTTTGATATAAATAGAGCAAAGCAGAAATCTTCTCAAACAACCGAACATAAAGATGTGCCTACATAGATAACTTGTACTCGAAGAAGAATACCAAGCAGACGAATATCTCGACAAAATCTGGATTTTGGACAAGGTCGTTTGTTAAAAGACACGAAAATGTAAATGTGGACTTATTATCTGATAACCTTGAATTATATATTTAGCCCGAAAGAAATGTATGCCATGCATCACATTACGTATAACAATAAGCTTGCACATAACTACTTGGCGAGAACACGAAAATTACCTGTCACACACATAAAAGTGGACGTTTATTCTCCCATGTCCTCATACACGTACATGTGTAGATAAAGCATACACCGCAGTAACTAAAACACTAAACAGTTATAAAAAGTTCGTTAGATCTGAAGATAAACTGTGCAAAAGCCTTCGATCGTAATGCAGAAAAATAAGATAAGATAATTCCGCGATTTAAAATCAATAGCTGTGGTAATTAACTGCTTCGTATGCTTTATTAATAGATATAAAAAAGCAATGTAGGTATAATTAAAAAATATATCTATTTGTTATATGTATCGTATATTATCCTTACATACATCGTGTGCATATAAATCAGATTCGATATTAGAATGAGAAGTTAGATTTCATATCTGCATAGAAATATTACGTTGTCAATGAAATGTTTAAGACTTCCTTCGTGCTGAGAGTATGGTTATAACAACTAGTGTTTTGCATCTATATACATATGTACAACCGACGCATATCTCTTTATCACCGCTATCGGGATGCAAGTTTCCTAACTTCCTTCGACATAGCCAATTATTAACGCACTCAGCTATTATGTATTTGGAAATAGGTAGCTAATTTTAGAATGTACTGCGGCGTGCTTGACGTTGTGCTTACATGTAATTGTTGTTTATTACAAGAAAATAGCTTGCTTTGTTTCCGTTGCAATCTTAGTATAATAAAGCTTAAAGAAATGAAAATGAAAAAAGAACGTTATATTTTCGCGTACACTTATGGAAATAAGTTGGTATGAATTTTTGAAAATAATATCCTGTCATTTTTCAAGAATGCTTTTCGAGTATGTGACTGCGGCCTAGAAGGTATTTCGCACCCGCTTCGGTTTAAATACAAGCGAAAGTGTTCCTGCTCTGAAAACGAATTTAAAATACTTACTTATTAATTACTTGATACAGCGATGTTATCCGCCTGCTTCGATTAATCCTTAACAGGTAAGGCCGGTCCCCGGTAACCTGATCGAGTTTTACATAGCTCTCAAATAGAAAATATTATTAAGAGCCGGTCTCCCCCACCCATTTTCCAACCTTCCCTCCACCGCACAGTCTTGGGAAAGCACGAAAACGGGGACCAAATATATAGAAAATGTTAATATAACAATATTATTATAAATAATCGCTTACACAAGATTATAATATGAGATATAATAATTTCTTGTATAGATATTACTCAAGTTTTATTATTCTTATTTGTCTATGTTTACACGTAAAAATTATGTATATATTAAAGCAATTGCCGACTCTCAGCATAAGTACACAATAATATAATAATAATAATATTATAAATAATCCCTTAATTATATTTACAACATAAGAAAGGCTAAGTTCTTAGTTGATATTAATAACCATCATTAATTAACCGATGTATAAGTGATACGGAGTAGGAGGAAATGAGTTTATAAATCTTAATCGCTATGGTTTTTTGAACTTGGCAACTGTGCTTTTGTTCCTTCAACTGCTTCTTCCATTTCTTGGGTGTCAATAATCGTTTCTAGAAATTATTCCCTTCTTTATTGATTTTTAAATTTGAGGAGGCCAATCAGCTCGTCGGGCAAATCGGTTTCCTTGCTCTGTATGAGATAACGAGGTTATAACAGGATCTGAAGATATCAGTAATCTGTTTAAAAGGTCTCGATTTGTATGTTCTCTGGGCGATTTCCTAGAAAAATGCTCTCTATACTTTCTAAAACCTTTGTTTCTTGCTTCTTGTGCCTCCCAACCCGTAACCCAATAGGATGGTTTACGGAGGAAACTATTAAATGTCCATGAATTAATATTTTGTGCACAGACATTGACATTTAAACCATGCATATTCTTTCGTATACATTTTTGCCGCCTCTTCAGTTAATGCTTTAAAAGCTGTTGCATCTATTTTTCCCCACAAGATATTGCTCACAAAATGATCGCAAATTTGCGTATAATTTCTTCTGAAATTCCCGTAATTTCGGCAGAAATACTGGGATTCTTAAAAAAATGTTCGAACCGTATTAGCATCATTGCTGGTTGCACCTCCTTGTTTCGGTGCATCAACAATTAAGCCAAAGCATTTTGTTGTATTATCTTGTTGTATTATTCTTTCTCTTGCATCAACTATTTCCTTGTCTTCTTTCTTGACTTGCCACTTTCTTACTATCAAAAGATAAGAAATGTGCAGAAGACACTCAAATATTCGTATCCAGGCATGAAGTACTGATATGCCGTATTGTAGAAATTCCTCGTTTACTTTCAAATTTAGTACTTCGTCAATGTTATTCATTTGAGTCGGTTTAGCACAACATACGTAGCATGTATGAGAAGATGTGCTTATTACAGCACTAGCTACTTTACCATTTATCATAGTCATTAGATCGATTTGCACTTTTCGACCTTTCCCTTTTTTGTCATAGGGGATTTCAAAAATTCTTCCCACTGACATAAATCTTGCCATATTTCTGTAAATAACAGGTTTATTTTAACAATTTAGAAATTAACAGTAGAGAAGAGTTTGGATTTATTTTATATTTTATTTCAGGTAGCCAAAGTTTGTTAATTTTCTCCACAATGAGCAAAGATGAGCAAAACTTTTTTGGTAGGCGGAAACTATAGATTATTGGCTACTACCATTTACAAAAAAAAAAAAAAATAACTCGTGATAATGCGGGACTTTTTTTTGTAAGTCCACGCAAACTTCAGTGAAAAGGAAAAAATCCAATTTGCAGACCGTTTAACATAGTAATATTGATAATATCTAAACATATATTTGACTTCTAATTCTATAATTATGAACTACATACCTGTACACGATTTGTAGAAAAAACTCGTAAACGTACACTTTTCATACACTTTGAAAACGCTCAACAAAACTTCACTTCTCCAATGAACTTTTCACCAGGCAGTATGAATCAAAATGAACTTCTACTTTCTCCCTTACTCTACTCTACTTACTCCCTTAAATAGAACTGGGCACAAAAGAGGGTAATTATTGCGGATTAGTAGTAATTAGTATGTGCTCTGTTAATCCCCATTAAGTAAAGTACTCTATTTACATACTGCAAATTTGTATATTTGTCCGGCTTTTCAAAAATTCCGAACACTGTACACCGGTCGGAAATGTTTTTGACAATGCTCTTGAAATCAGTGCGCTTCTATCTTCCGATTGTTATTTGTCTACACTTTGCATCGGTCATGGGCGACCAGACTTGTCTTTCAGGTAAGTTTTATTTTTTACTCTCATTTTGTAATTTTTTTTCTCATATGCACTTTTTTCCTTTTTTGTTTACTTTAGCATGTTTACAAACATCGAGGATATTTCAAAAGAGCTTCGCCGACAGTTGAATGCAGGTGGGTCTGGTATGTCCGATGCCGAAGATGCTGCCACACGAAACCGAAGATCATGCTTTAGAAAACGATGACGTTGTAGCAGATGTTTTTCAATTATTATTTGACGAAGAGGAAGACCAAGAAATAGACCCGAACTGAGAATTTTTTTTTGGGAAAAGACCAAGAAACCATTTGGTCATCTCAACCTCTTGGTTCAAGATATTGCAGAATTCCTAGTCGTAATCTAGTCATGCGCTTATTAGGACCGAAAGGGGACGCAAAAGGCGAACGACATCAGTTAAATTGATATAATAAAAAAAATAGTCCTGTACACGAACGAAGAAATTGCGACAAGATCTCTAAAATATACAACCAAACAGTGGTATTTAGGAACCACCAATGTCGTCGAAATTCGTGCATTAATCGGACTTTATTTGAAGGCAGGGATATATCATGGATTATTCATGGCCGATTTGTTGTCGGTAGAAGAAGGTCCCATTTTCCCACGCGGTAATGTCATTTAATCGGTTTAAATTTTTGACATATTGTTTGCGGTTTGACACCAAAACCACAAGAGAGGAGAGACGAGCGCTTGACAAGTCCGCTGCTTTTCGAGAAATCTGAGATTTATTCGTTCTACCATGTAAAAATAATTACACCCCATCTGAATATCTTACAGTGGACGAAACGTTGTTGTCATTCCGAGGACCATGTTCTTTTAGAATGTACCTACCGGCAAAACCAGACAAGTGTGGTTTGAAAATTATCTCTCTTTGCGATGCCAAAACGTTTTATTTTTTTGCAGGAATCCCGTATATCGGTAAAGATACACGCGCCCGAAATGATCTCCTTTTACCAACACAATACGTTATGAAACTAGTAGAACCGATAATGGGAACCAACAGGGATGTCACAACAGACAACTGGTTTACCTCCCTCGAATCAGCAGAAGAATTACTTACTAAAAAACTAAGATTGGTAGGTACATTCAGAAGAAATAAAGTCCCTCCACACATGCTAGTGGTAAAAGATTTATCACTAATGACCATAAGATTTTTGCACGCACCTGAAATGATTTTGTTGTCTTTTTGTAAAAACAAAAACATGTTACAATCAAACCAAAGGCGGCGTCGATGTATTCGACAAACTTTGCCACCAATATTCCTCAACAAGAAAAACAAACGATGGCAATTGCGATGTTTTTGTGGACTTTTGGATGCAGCTGCTGTGAACGGGTACATCATATTCAAGCACAATCGGATGGACCAAGACCAAGGATTTATACGGTCTAAATTTATCAAAGCTTTGGGTGTTCAATTGGTGGTACCACTATAAGAAGTACGCTACCAAAATGCTTTTTTTTACTGAAAAATCTGAAACAGGATATTGAACAACTATTGAAAATAAGCCCTACTGACGCTACAGCATCTTCCGAAACATCGTCTGGAATAAATAATCGGCACGGTCGTTGCGAATTCTGTCGAAAAAGTTTCGTGGATCGCAACTGTACCTCCAACTGCACTAAGCGTCATCAAAGCCTATGCGCTCTGCACACTCAGCATATGCTCCACATGTGAAAGAAAATGTCAGTTTCCAGAAGAAGAATATATGCACGAATAAAAAATTGCTGCAAAAAATTCATTAACCGATAGTGTATATACATTCACAAATATTAACAAAGCTCCTGATGTGCAATAAACATATTACTATCATCGCCCCAGCAATTTTTACGTACACTACAGATTTTTCTTATATTCAGCCATAATTAAAAAGGCGCAAATAAATAAGAGCTTACGTGTGTGCTCCAGAGAACCAAAGTTAACTGTACAAGCAAATGATACAGGGGTTGACCTACCTTACAAATTTGAAAGGAATTCCATAATTTAAGCATATATACGCAATTGCTTCTATTTTTTAAGAAAAAGCTTTCACTAGAGGCAATTTCTGTCCAAAAACAGTGACACAATTTGAAGCACTAGCATGTTTGGACGTCCCATCTATGGTAATTGTATGGTTTTAATACCTATTGGTTCGATATTCGGCAAAGGTTTGGGAAAGCAACCGTCTACTATGCTGTAATATTAAAGCTTTATTACAACGAAGATAGTTAGACTTAACAATAAAAACTACGACTGTCGGAATATCTTCGCAGTAAAACTTTCTCTACTAAATCGCTGATAAATAAATTTAGAAAAAACATTTATAAACTATGTAATTATTTCATTCATTGCATAATTATTATTAGAAAGCTTTATGAATTAGTTATGGCATGGAAAATATCGTGTGTAGGTGCTACATGGCAGATTAACACCTTGATATTATAAAACCATCGGCGTTCACGATGAAAGAGGAAGTCGGATATTAAATGATAATTCAGGAATTTCACGGGAAAAAAATCTTAATCTTTGTTATCCAACGGCGAGGCGCAATCGGGAAAGTAAATTGTATTTGCGTGCACGTACGACGCCAATTAAACGGGAATGCGAAGGAACTTATTTGCTATACGTGAATTTGCCCATTTTAAAGAAATGTCATTACGTAACGCTCTGCATCCGCTTTTAAGCGGTTGCTGTGCGAAAAATATGAATTGTTTGCAATAACTTGAACGTACATATATTATGTGCACGCGAATGTACTGCGATTTTATTTTATTACGAGATGAATTACGTAAGCAAGAGAATGCTAAATCACCAATTTGAGGTACATATGCTATACATACGAGGTATGTAAATTAAATAATGAAACTGGCAACGTAGCGTTTGATATGGCAACACGGGAAGCACGGGATATAGAGGGCGACAAGTGCACACTGTAATACGCGTTCAGTGTAAGTTTGAACTCGATCAAGTGATTTGGTTGTCAGTTGTCGTTTTTTTCGTGAACCCGGTTTTCGTAGTGCGTTCTACGAATGAAAGACATTAATTTCGAGCAACGGTATCCTATCAGGTTTTCCTTCAGACTTGGCCAAAGTGCAACAGGAACTTTTGCAAAACTTCAGCAGGCCTACGGAGACAGTGTTTATCAAAAGCCCAGATTTTTCGGTGGTTTAAGGCATTTTCAGAAGGAGAGTCGATGGGAGATGAGCCATGCAGCGGAAGGCCTTCAACTGCAAGAACCGATGGCAATGTCGACAAAATCCGCGATCTTATGCAATCAGATCGTCGGTTGACGGTCAGAATGATCGGGGAACACTTGAATTTGTCTCACACCACCATTCATCGAGTTTTGACCAATGAATTGGGAATGGGAAAGATCTGTTCGAAAATGGTTCCAAAAAAACTTCCGCCGGAACAAAAGGAAATTAGGAGAGAAAGGTGCCTTGACTTTTTGGAATCGATTGAAAATAATGAAATTTTTTTGGAACGTGTCATTACTTGTGATGAGAGTTGGGTGTTCGAGTATGACCCGAAAACAAAACACCAGTACATGGAATGGCACACTTCAGGCTCTCCAAAGCCCAAGACAGCAAGAATGAGCAGATCACAGATCAAGAACATGCTGATTTGATTCTATTGATAGCCAGGGAATCGTTCACAAAGAGTTCGTGCCTCAAGGTTAGAGAGTTAATCCACATTTTTACCGAGAGGTTCTCGAAAGATTCCCAGAAAGAGTTATGCGTGTGAGACCAAACATTAAGAAAGATTGGATCCTGCATCACGAGAATGCGCCTTATCACACAGTAATTTCCATAATGGCTTTTTGGGCCAGTAAAAATATTTCTGTGGCTCCTCAGCCTCCTTATCCACCTGACTGGAGTCCTCGTGACTTTTTCCTCTTCCCAAGATTGAAAATTCATCTGAAGGGACATCATTTTGGGACTCTCGAAAATATCAAACGGCTGTAACCGACCAGCTAAAGGCGATTCCAATATCCGAGTTTCAGCATTGCTATGGGGACTGGAAGAACCGTCTCCAACGCTGTGTGGCTTCCCAAGGAAGTTATTTTGAGGGAGACAACGTTCAATTGTAATTATATGTAAGTAAAAATGATTAAAAATATCAGTCTCATTACTTAATTTACACGCCTCGTATATACTCAAGCGTCATATTGTAACGAGTATTATTGGTGTATTAATTAGTGCCTGACAAATAATGCTTACTGTTATTATATATTATTGACACATATACATATATACGCTAGTTCATAGTTTTGCCTCGACTAAATTATTATTTGTTTTTTTTTGAAATTAATGTCTAAACGTACGTTGCTGATTTCTTCAACAAAATTTTGTTTGTTATAAATAGAATTAGAAATGAGTTTAATCTTTACATTCTTGTATAAAATATTGGGATTAATTGGTTTGAAATAGCAGAACTACCGTTATACCTTTAATACCGTTTCGGCATCTAAGCAGAACTGATCTTCAGTAGAATCTACAAAGGGAAAACGTGTTGCACTTATAATTAGTATCTCTGCTTAAAGTAAAACCTTAAAAGTTCAGCTTTGTGAAAGAATTTACCACAAAGCTCAGCTGCGAAAGCGAATGGGATAAAGACACCATCTCGAGACTTAATAGAAATGCCATCAAATGGTACACGGATGGCACCAAAACGGCAGAGGGCACTGGGATAGGGATATATGGGCCTAGAACCACACATTTCGAAAGCTTGGGCTTGTACCCGAGTATCCTCCAGGCGGAAATATACACTATTAACTATAGCCATCGCAATCAAAACACAGCTTTATCGTTTGGCTCGAGCTTTCGGTTTATTTTAAACCTTTTTCAAGAGAAACAAACTAAAAGAACATTCGATTGATGGTGGAACAATGGTTACTGAACATACATTACTTACATGCTGTGTATAAGATTATTTATCATGAAACATCCATCCACCTACTCTGAAACTGCGCTGCACTGTGCAACTCAAGGGCCCTGCACCTGGGAGCAAGTGAAATTGAAGAGGAAGAGTTACCTAGTCTGTGGCCTTCTGACATTGTGCACTTTTTAAGAGGAATCGGATTGGACGGGTAGGTGCAATACAGTCAGAATAAGAGATACAGTATATCTTTTAGGTCGCAATGTATTATCACCCTTGCTCTACATACGTATGTTTTTCACCAGATTACCAGCGGGATAAACAGTGTTACTAAAAGTAAAAATGAAAATTCCCTTATTATTCAAGTGGTGTGCTGTGTGGTGCATATCTGCCAGAGTGCTGCGTCTAATATTATTTTTCTTCACAGATTCTGCTGAGGATGGCAACTTAGTTGCCAAAATACGTATCTGGAGTTCTTCACTCATCAAGGGGGTAAGGGTATTTTTATTTCTATTATTTTAAGCCACCGTATCCTATTCTATATACTGAGTGTTACACAAATTAAGATGGTAAGGGTATCTTTTGATTTTGTTTTACTTCCTTGGGTCATTCCAAAATAGTTAACACGAAAACCCAACTGCTATATGCATGAACATATTGTTATATTGACAAAATATTGTGTCAGATTTTAATTGGAGCAGCGTCAAAGAGAGTGGGTACAATTAAGCGCCTGCTAGGAACTTAATCTAAATATACAGAGTGTCCGTGGAAACGGAACACGAAATCGGAACGAAACAATAAATATGAATATTTAAAAATCAAGCGCTTCAAGACGCTTCGATTTTGCGACGGACCGGTAAGTTTACGGATCGGAAGTATCAAAATTACGAGCGTACACACGATCAGGTAAATTTAACGTAAACGGATTCGGGAATAGTGTGCTTAATGTGTGTGTGTGTTCCTTAATTCCAATTTAGCGCTCGATTTCTATACTTCTTCGATTGCAGGATGAACCCAAAGGTGGGAAAACTAATAACTCTTCTCTCATTTCTGTCTTTACATGTATAAGTCTAAAGTTTTATACCGTAATGCTGGTCCCTCCTGTATCATCTTTATTAAATTTTCTATTTCCATTTGATTTTTAGTACTATCTTTAGTATAGTAATAAACTCCGTATATTTTGCTTACTAATAAACGGAATGAACCCCTAAGACGAATAGTGTGTCTCGAAGGGTACTAATAAAATTATACTGGTGGACTGTGTGACGGACCGTTGGAAACGGCAATATGTCTGGACACGTCTATTTCCATCAATTTGTTTTTAATAAACGGTCCGTTAGTTTTGCGATCCGATCATCGGATATGTAGAAGTTAATGCCTTGATGCGTTTCTTTTAACGTATGTCATTAGTCTGAACGAACATACTGTATCCGTCATTTCCAACGGTCCGTTAATGTACCGGTGCGTTGAAAAATCGGAGAGTCTGAAAGAGGCCTAAGGCTTCTTTCAGACGCTCCCAATGACGTCATCAGGCGAGCTAGCGACCAACGCCATTGTATTGTTGTTGGGTTTAATCAGAGATTTGGTGTTTATATTTCTTGATTGTTTATAGAAATAGAAATTTATGTGACATTAAAATTATTGATTATAAAGACCTTTTGAGGAATAAAACGAAACTTTAAATTTATTTATACAGAAGAATATGTTGGGGGATATGTGGCATTCAAATTCAAAAGTGAATACCAATTATTCAAAGAAAACTATACTATCATAAATTTATTTCGAGGACTCGTTTAAGTTTGTACTTTGCTATAAGTACTAAGTGTATTCTTAATCAATTACATATAGGGTGACACATTAGTGCGGCAGAGCTCGATATATTCGCAGTCATTTCCTGACAAGTTAACTGCGGGTGAAGATCTTATACCCAGTGTTTTTATAAAAAAACACCTCTCATATTTTAGGCGGACCAATTTCGAAAATCATTAATTTAGCCATCAAGACCTGTACTTTCGCGGACAGGTGGAAACGAACTCGAGTAGTCCCTGTTTTCAAGAAGGGAGATATTCCGGAAATTAAGAACTACTGGCAAATTTTAATATCAAATAATTTTGCAAAAGTCTTTGAACAGTTTTTACATTCCAGGATTTATTTTAAAGTACAACAACTTATTTCTTCACAACAGCACGGCTTTATGAATGGACGGTCTACTGTGACCAACCTAGCTAAGTTTACACAGTTTGTGAGTGAGGTTATGGACAGGCAGGGACAAGTGGGTACAGTCTACACGGATTTTTCACATGCATTTGATACTTTGGATTACAAATTCTGACTACATAAATTAGATTCCTTTGGTCTTTCTCCCAATTTATGCTTGTTGATTCGATCTTACTTAACTAACAGAATTAACTACGTATTCTATAACTATATATATTCTATATATTCAATAAGCAAGTGGTGTTCCACAGGGGTCCAATCTTGGGTCATTACTTTTCAATATATTTATTAACGACCTTCTAGAATCCCTTAATTGTCCCGTTTTGGCGAACGCCGATGATGTCAAATTGTTCTGCTCGGTATCTCGTGCTGATGACGCAAATATCTTGCAACAAAATATCACAATGTTATTCGAGTGGTCTGCAACTAATAACTTGGTACTAAACATTGATAAATGCTACACCCTGTCTTTTACTAGGAAAACTAAACCACATAACTTCACTTACACCATGGTACTCTGAATAAGTTAAATGGCATCAAAGATTTAGGAGTTACGTTCGACGCTGACTTGTCCTTTTCATCGCATATTGAGAATGTGTGCTTATCTGCATCTAAAATGCTTGACTTCCTCATTAGAACGTCTAGACAATTTAAAGATATCGCGCTCTTGAAGTTTCTATTCTTTGCTTTTGTTGTATCTAAATTAGAGTATGCATCAATTATATGGTTCCCTTACTACATCTGTCAGCACCTTCCATTTGAACGTATTCCGCGTCGTTTCTTGAGATTCCTCTCATTCAGAATAAATGGAACTTATCCAGATCGGTTTTTTTCCTACGAAGAACTGCTTAATTTACATCAAATGCGCCCTCTAAGCCACCGACGTAATATTCACAGTGCTCGCTATTTGTGCAAACTAATAAATAATAAAGTTGATTGTCCTTTCTTACTATCAGCTATGAGCTTCAACGTTCCTCAACTTGTCGTTCGTCATTCTATTACCTTCAACATGCCAACACCAATCATTAACCTATTATTTAGGGTGCCACTATACCACATGACAGGGAATGCGGAAGTATACTACGAAGACATTTTTCTTGGGAGTATTGCACAGTAATATTATTTTTTCTCTTTGTCTTTATTATTTCTATATATACTATTTCTTATATGTATTCACATATTATATTCCATGTACATCTTTGTCTTGTTATTAGGGTTTACCTGTTGGGCAAATAAATGTTTATTATTATTGTAGTTTTATAATAAGTATTCAAAATATCCACCAGTATAACATTGCAGCTGTTCTTCAAGCGATTGTTTTACATTTCTTAACATTTCTTATACTCGAGAATGCTTCTCTTATTGTTTTTCATATCAGCTCGTGTAGCTGGCGGTGTTTGCTTTACGAAGTTTTTTCTTGCATATGACCACATGGAGAAGTCAATTTTAGTGAACTCCGGTGATGGAGCTAGTCACTAAATTGGTTCCCCTCTCCTTGTTCATCTTTCAAGGAAATGGTCGTGTATTAACCTAGTGTGAAGTAACGAAGCTCCATCGTGCAGATACAACATCCTTTGACGAAGTTTAGGGGTACATTTTCCAATAACAACGGCAAATGATTTTCTAAAAAGTCTAAATAAACTTGAGCATTTACTCGTCCTTTCAAAAAATGTGGCCCAATTACATAATCTCCTAGCTAGTAAAGAAGACTTACGGATGTCTTACTGTCATTGAACTACATTGTAAACAGTTGAGTTAATTAATTAAATGTTAATCATTAGTGTAAGTTATAAATGTTTGTATTTTGTAGTTGTATTAAACATTAACTGTCATTTTTCGATGACTAACTAGTTATATTAAAATAATTTCAAAGAATCTCACTTTTTAAAAATACTATAAAATATCTTAGAAATTAATGACTTTAGGTTAGAGTGCCAAATAAAAATGCAAGTAACTAAACTATTCCTTCTCTTTATGATATAAAATACAAGGTGATCCATTTGAAATAATTGAGAAATGAATGTATTTGAGTTTTGACTCGCCCTGTATTCAGTTTTCGCAATTTTCAAAAAAATGTTACTTTGCTATAAAAGTGGGCCAATATCAAAAATGTATGTTTGTAAAAGAAAAATTTCAGACTGTGTTTTCTTGCAGTATATGAGACCTTGAACCTACAGTGATTTGAATATAAAATTAACCATAACTTCTGAAACACCCCGTATATATGAAAATAATTTTAAAATGTTAAGTTTAAGTTGTTTACAATTTTCTTAAATAACTTTTTTTGATATCTTATATGATAACGGATATATATATAGCTTTGCCACACTAATGCGTCGCCCTGTATATGCCTACTGAACAAAAAACTGGCTGTGCGTATGCACTGAAAATATGTGATTACTTGTATTAGTTAGTAACTTTTTAGTATTAGCATTATTAACCATGCCAAATTGGAACTGATAACGATAGTTACCGCTATCGTATGTATTATGGTTTCACTTTCTGCACAAGAAAGAAAATTACATTCGATAAAAGTCATTCAGCGGAATAACATAGATATTCTGTTTTCAATTACTACTGATCCACTGTTTAAACTATAGGTTGTACAAGTACATTTCTGCGGTCGCATATCCCGTGGTGTCTTGAATAACGACGGGCAGTATTCATTGAAGAAACAACTGCTGCTGCCGAACGATTCTCGTTCTTGAGAACATTTGCGGCGTTTTCCGTCTTCTTGGTCTATTTTCAGCATTTTTTCGCTTCAAAATAATTATAAGTATAACCGGTGCGGTAAAGATGCTATGCAAAAAGGAGATAGCAAGTGGTGAATAGAGACCAAAAACATTGCCTTCAATACTTACTACGCATGTATACGTGTATGATACACATTAGGTTTAGCAGAGCGGTGGATGTTTGAATCGTTCTCCGTGCATGAGACAAGAAACAATTCTATAATTGTTGGCGAGTTGAGGAAAACATGTGAGACCTCCCAGTCAACGCCGCTAACTAATATCTAATCAGCGGCGGACAGAAATGACTGGCGGACTTCTCCGAGAGAGAGGCCAAATTACCCATAACCGCCCTCATTTTTTGAAATTCATATCACGCCGGCAAATAATTAAATCAATTAGCCCGGACGACCTTGCGAATAAACGGAATTCTCTCTACTCTTTCCTTCTGTCGTTTATTGTCCGTTCTTCTTTAAAAGCTTTTGTAATACATGCGTCGATGCCGCCGCTAAAAGAGATGGCGGACGAGTCAAAAGGAATGACGAAAAGAAAATAACGACGGGATACTCGCAGACATCAGCAGTTGGAGAGGTTGAAATGATCGTGCGAGTTTATTCATATCGTGATGTGGGTAGTGCAGGGGCAATGGATCGCGGAATGTGTGCGATTATTAGATTTTGCGCTAATAAAGTTGCTTAATTTACTTTCAATTAAATCCATAAGTTTCACTTTCCTAAGATCTCGCTATCGATATCTACGTAATTTATAAGTACATTACACATATATTTTCTCGTTTTATATTAGAGGTAAAAACAAAGTTGTAAATGTTGTTTACAAATAACTAATTTAAATAACTATGACACTTACATTAAACAAAAACAATTAAAATTTCTTAATTGCTTTTAGCAACGTGAATATATAACATACTAGAGACAAAAATGCAGTTAGAACTACTACCAAAAGTAGTCGTTTGTTTGTATCCTCATGCAGAGACTTAACACTGCGGTCTTGAGACCTATTGTATCACTCTCCATTAGGTTTGTGTAAATATGTATCGTGTGTGTGATGTGAAGTGTATGGCTTGTTACTGCCTCTTCTCGCCCTAAGAGGGCAGCAGTGTAGATTTATCCTCAACATTGAAGGATACCGGGAGAGGTACCGACCACCCTTGCTTTAACCGATCTTTATAAAAATCGATTGCCGCAACGGAGATTCGAACCATCATCATCCGCTACATTAACATTAATAACATTAAAACATCTTTGTTGGCATCCAATTTTGACGGAACATAATACATAATAAACATGTATAATAAGGTAATTAAATTTTCATATACATAGGTATGTATTTAAAATTTAAGTTTACATAAATTAAAAAATTTGTATATATAATGTATCGGACGTAGAACCTACAGCAGTAATTTATATGTAATGTTGTACCAGGGTTCTTAATAATGGGGTAAATTTTGATAAGTGCAGCTAGACAGCGTTGTGTATTATGTTGGATTGCATCCCTGAAGGTCAACCGCAAATCCAATCGCACTCCAAGGTATTTCTCGGTCGCAACCATCGATATTACCGAACCGTCGAATCTCAACGGCGTCGAAAACCAGATCGGCTGGGAAGAAAGTGTAAGTGTATTTGTGCCTTCTGCACCGCTATAAGGGGTGAGAAGTAAAAACCCATAAATGGCGGTATCATCAGTGTATAGCGAGAGATGACTCCCGCGCATTTAGGGCGTATCGTGTGTGTACAGGCTATACAGAATCCTCTGCGGCACACCTGCGGGCACTATCTGCGGCTCAGACAGAAGACACACGGACTCTGAAAAATCTGCTGTCGAGATATGATGTCACTATACGGCTGATATAGCTTGGAAGCTGAAGCTGTATCATCGTATATAGTAGGCCATCCATCCAGACACGATCAAACGCTTTTTCCATATCCATCAGGACGTAGGCCACATGATTCGCTTCCATCTGTTTCGAGCGTGCGCAGGGTAATATGGATATTTTCTTGATTTTTAGAAATTTTATAACCTATACATTTAATTACAGTTTTCACTGCATTAATGGAG
>JARFOC010054095.1:0-19546 GCA_031763485.1 Osmoderma eremita | reverse complement strand
TTTTATCTAAGAATCAGTGAAAAAGCCCATAATTTTATTTATTATTACTCAACATTAACGTAATTTACATTTCGAACTTCCATTTAGGAATTGGGGTATTATACAATTTATTAAATTTAAAGTAAAATATATAATCCTTTAACAGATAATAACTACTTTTGTAATAAAAATAGCCGGAATCATACAAATCACCATATAATACAATAATATTTAAGAAAAGAAAGCCATTAGATATCTGTTACATGAATAATAAGTTCTTCAATGTCATCTTGCAAATTATCCACTATCCACATTTCCTATTCAATATTTTTTACATGTTTGATGTAATTTTGCCAATTATCAACTGTTACAGTGCTATATGCTATTCGAATTATTTGTATTATTAATTGTTATTCATTTTTATACAATTTTTAACTTGTGCCCATACCATTTCAATGGAATTTAACTCGCTCTGGTAAGGCGGTAATTGAAAAACTTCACTACCTTTTTCTTTTGCAAGTTCGTCAATCCTACTTTTATCATACCGTGGTTCAAATTGTGACACGCAAAACAGCAAGTCCCTTTTTAGCATATAGTCAGTGGTTGGTATTTGTTTTTCACGGAGCCAATCAATGATATTATTCTGTCTCCATGCCGCCGTTGAAATATTTCTAGGATTCTGCAGTGGTAGGAAGCATTATCAAGAACAATCACTGACTTCTGCGGTATATTTGGAGGCAATTTCTTAATAAACCAATCCTCGTATGAGTCTGAATCCATCTCGTGATGAACATCAGCCGTGTTTTTCTTGGAGAGAAATGTATATTCAGCACCAGGAACAAATCCGTTATCATCACTAGCATGACCTCATGCAAAACGAGGTCACACGAGGCAGCACTCACATTCATAGTTTTATTAAAATAATTTATTTATCACAGGAGTCTAAAAGTACTTTTCGGCCATCTTGGATTTCATGATCTGTTACGGCAGAATGACTGCCCAATATATTGGGTCAGCCACCTATTTCAGTAGAACGGTTATCCGTTACGGCGGAACAGCTGTTCCAATATATCGGCCAGCCGTTCCGCCGTAACGTAGAATCGTTCTATTGCAACAGGTGGCTGTTCCAATATATCTACTAGCTGTCCTGCCGTAAAGATCATGAAATCCAAGATTTCGCAAAAGCACTTTTAGACCCCTGTGTTAAATTTTATGGGATTTTAGCCCAGAACCGGCCTAGCTATTCTACTTGTGCGTATATAAGACGGCCGCTTCAAATAATATATCAGAAGCATTTTTTTTGGTGCAGTGTAAATTTGCAGTTTAGCATAATAGCAGCGATAAATACACATGATTAATATACATGAACACGTTACTTGCAACGCTTGAAGCATCAAACATCGCAATAATTCCTTTGACACCTGAAGAACTTGAGCTGCATGATTTGTTGACGGATTTGATGGTACGTGCTCGACAAGAAAACATGTTCGCCTTTGAATATGTAACAGGATTGCAGTTTGAATGATTAGAAGGAACACATGAAGCCCAATTTGTGGAAGATGTTGCAGAAGATGAAAAAAAGAATTATGAAAATATTGCATGTGTTCCTGCAGAAGGAGGCAGTGTTGTTGACCTGGATTACAAAATGAAAGCTGTAGAATATTGCAAAAGCGGTAAAACCAAGCGACCTTCTCTGGAAAGAAGGAACATCAATTCAGAAAAGTTAAATCGCTACGGCAATTATATAGATGGGAATAAAGCTTTAACAGAGACGGCACGCATAACGATAAACTACGGTTTATTACAGAATACGTTCTTACGAAATTTCAAAGAAGCACTGACGATGCAAATAATCCATGAAATGGATCTTCGAGGCTGGGCCTTAGAAGCTAAACAAGAACTTGAACACAAGAAGTTTAAAGCAGGGCATTGGTGGATACGGCATTTGAAGAAAGCACATAATATTGTGTCACGCAAAATAACAAAATTTATTACTCAGTCGACACGTGCTGGTATGGAAAACCTACGGTTATTAAGCAATAATTTTATTAAGGGAGTCAAACCTCATGTCACTATAAAACACAAATAATAGGATACGCTGGCTTGGAATACTAAAAATAAAATAAAAATACCCTTACCACCTTGATGAGTGAAGAACTCCAGATACATATTTCGGCAACTAAGATTCCATCCAATGTACGAAGGAAGATAATGTTAGACGTCGCCCTCTGGGAGATGTGCACCACACAGAACACCACTTGAATAACACTGTGTTATTCACAGTGTTATTCAAGCGATGTTCTGTGACGTCTAACATTATCTTCCTTCGTAGATTTTGCTGGGTATGGCAACTTAATTGCCGAAATACGTTATCTAGAGTTCTTCACTCATCAAGATGTAACGGGTATTTTTTATTTTTTATTTTGCCCATATCACTAGTATCGACGGAAGCAACGTATACAATCCCAATGAGAGTGGATTTAATCTAGAAGTGCACTCCGGTCGTACTTTGCCAGTAAAGGATGAAAGTGAAAGTGTTATACAATTTTGCTCTGTACAATACATAGTTATATAATTTTGCCAGCCATTTCGGGAGATGGACGCTTACATTCGCCATTATTTTTTGTATTAAAGGAATCTACGAATACGTTTGGACCTCGAGTGCGCAATCATTGTTTACACCTGTAAAAGTGTATACTTCTTCCACGACGGCTGGAAAGCTCACTTCAAATCATTTCAAAACCTAGCTAACAGATATTTTCTTGTCGAATACAGGATCAAAAGTGTTCTCCTGATCGATCCATGAAGTGGACATTGTGTTACCGAACTTCAGAAATTTGTGCCAAAAGATGAAACTGTAAAAAAACAATGATAATGATGCTACCTCTGGATATGTTTGGTTTTAGAATATGGAAAGCGTTTATGAGAACTTTTTCTGATACAGTGGTCAGAGTTTTCTTATATCTTTGTTATTAACTGTCTAAATTCTCTATACAGCACTGTCTTCTACATAAAACCGACTTTATTTGGGAAAAATATAAACAAAAAAAAATCGAATCCCGCTCCCCGTTTTTTTTTTTTTTATCGCGTCATTTTTGGGACCATGGAATATACTTCAAATTATACTCTACAAAAAAAAAAGAAATCTGTTATAGCTTACGAGATATTTACAAATATTTAAAAATTATTCAAATCTTTGGAGAAAAAGAAAATGGTGTTGTTCCGATACCAAGGTAGTCTTTCAGTCTGTGCAGTTTAATCGAAAATGGGATGTGCAGGTTGTCGGTGTTTTCTTGTCAGTGTCTAGTCCCAATTTCCTTAATTGTGCATCACTGGGTTGCCACCTCTATAACCGTAAGGGTTCAAGTTATGAAGGTCATTTGTTCTTTATAAACTGCCCCTTCCCCTCGATAAAAAGTTGACGTGTCTCAACGATCTTGTATAAAAAATCTTGACCTTTAAATATTCAGATGTCTTAGTTTTTCCGGGATACTCCTATATTAAATAATTGCAGATGTTCCGTATAGACTACCAAATTTTTATATACTCATTATACTGTTCATAAAATTATTATTTTTAATGAACATTAAGAAAATTAATTACCCTAAATTCGCATTTGAGGTTATGTTTTTGGTAGCCACCCACACAAGCGATTTAATGTCTACCGTTCCTAGCCTTTCCCTTACGCTAGAAACTTTATCGTCACCACTATTATACGACTATAATTTCCAAGTTTACGTAAATTAATTAGAATTAGAGATCTCTTATCTTAAACGTTATTTCGGGGTAAAGGCAAATGGCACAATTAAATCTAACCTGACATTAATTAACGGAGAGCTATTGACTAGCTATAAGCAATGATATTTTAAAATATGCATGACCTACAATGAAAATTCAAGCTCAGTATGCAAATGTAGTACAAACCCTCATTTCCCGGATATTATCCTAAACTATATCCCCAAGGTAACCTGGATGTTAGGTAAAATGGAGCTGGCATAATATCTACAGTCTACATTTTATGTTGATAGCAGAAGTGATTTAAAGCATGTGGATAGTTATTAAATATTCCAAGTTTATTAATTATTATTTATGCGTATATTCCATAAAACGTTTAGACTTTATTCAACAAAGCGCTAAAATCTAAAGTAAACTTTATATATATTAAGAGCTGTCTCATATTTTTTAGTAACTTCCGAAGTAAAGCTTCCTGGCTTAATGCTACGTAAATATGCAGCTTAAAGTAGGGATTACCACAACTAAGACATTCTCTTGGGCTACAGATACATATAAAAAAAGTATCACTCTCGGAGTAGAGTGATTTATAACATAAATTAATTATTATAAGAATCAGATTCCGGTACTATGTGGTGTGGCGGTGGCGATAGAGTGAACAAGATTTGAGTACGGCCTTTGCTCAGGCCACGGCTTGATTGATGGTCTTAAAAAGGAATTCCCGGTTATACCATACTTTCCCACGTTCACCGGGTGGCAAGGAAAATATAAGAATTTTATGTCGCAAGTTACAACTTAGATTTCTTTCCAGAAACGTTGAAATTAGTAGTGGTATATTATATATTGTTGTTTATCCGTCACCGTAGGAACAAAGGAAGTTTATAAAAGTAGGGATAAAAGGCTGCATGTAGTATCTTTTTGCAAAAAGAAATAGCAACTCATTTATTTTCTTACAATCTTATTGATCCAGACATCTACGAGGAGGCAGGAAATTGCTATTGAAAGCATCCATTGCTAAAGCCTTTGATTAATTGCCCTCCCGTACGTTAGAAGTTAAATCACGAAAATTACTAAAGCAATCGCAAGCAATATTAAAAAGCCAATTTGTATTCTATTAAAGAATGGATATCCACACATTACGAGAGAAAAAATAAATAATAAAACTATATCATCAAGGGCACTTCCCACGTAATTTTGTAGAATTTTTATAATAAGTTGGTGTACCGTTTTACGTTTTTACTTCAGTGTTAGCACCTTCGCTGTAAACAGATATGTGGTGGCTGAGTCTTGTTTTTTGAAAATTTAAATTTTAAGAAACCATAAGGATTGTTTTTCTAAATGTCAATATCGGCAGTAACTGAGTGCTAAAAATTACCACGTATGCTGCAAGCGCGGATTCGGCCCTTAGTCTATTTTTTGCAAAAAAAAATGCAGGTTTTGTTGATAAATGTACTTTTTCCAAAATGAATTGACGATCGAAACAATGAAATAAAAAGGAACTAAAATAAAAACTTAAATAGAAAATATCTTGACTCAACAAAGTAGAAGATTCAAACAAATACACGTTTTTCTTCTGGCCATAGAGCGATAGTAGAAAAATGATAATAAAATGGTGATAAATTGATGAAATAAAGTCAAACATTCACCTAAACAAAGGCATGTAGTACAGGTACTCATATTTTTTCTTAGCTTTCTGGTTATACAAACTCTACATTTTTTTCCTTTGAGTTTCGCTTCTCTTGTTCTTTGAAGTTATTTTAGCTGGAATGCCTTGAATAATTAATACCTGTCGTAGTTTTTATAACAGGATTTCCATTTAGTGTCCTTATGACTTGTAAACGAAAATCGTTCTGACATTCTTTGCTTGGAAAATTTAATATACAAATAATAAGAGTTTAACAATCACTTGAAAATCATGTATGGCCGCTCTTTCTGTTAGCTTATTTTTATTTATTACCATAAATTTCGGCCGTTTATGACGCAAACAACCTGTCTGATTATCATTTAAACCTAAAATCAAAACATAACCTGCAAACCAAAAATTGAGGCCCCCTTGTTCGTTCACCAAAGTGCTCATACAATGATAAACACTTCACTGCAATGTTAGGTAAACATCATAGGATTGAACCTAACCATACATAGGCCGCGAATAGAACCAAAAGCCCAATTACGTCAATTCCTCCAAAGCATCTGTGAAACTGGGCAAGGTAGAATAAGCAAAAGACAGATTTGTTTGCTGATCACCTGGCGGAAGTTTTACAATAGATGACACGTAGAATACAAATTACACCCTTCAAGAAGTCAATAAAAAAAGGAAATACTCCGGCCCTCCAAAAGAAGTGGCAGAAGAGATCAAGACCTGAGCTCTAAGAAAGCAGTGGGATTTAACTTGATTTCTGGGAAAATTTTGAAGCAACCACCGCAAAAGAGATAGTCATGCAAACATGTATCTATAATGCACCCTTTAGACTGAAATATATCCCTGCTACCTGAAAACCTAGACTTGCTCGGGCGGTTTCATAGTAAAGCGTGAGAAAGTAAGAACCATAGTGAATGCTTCGCGGTATGTGGTAAACAGTGAAAGTTATTCAAGTGCCTTCGACTAAAGACCAAATTAAATAGTTTAGTGCAATGTAGTGAAAGAGCGATAACACATTCGAATCCATTAGCAAGAAACCTATTCAGTGAATGTGACGAAGCGTTTTGCTAAAGCATTTCAAACCAGTTTATTTAAGAAACAAGTTCAAATAGATGTTTATTCATTGTGTATTGTCTAATTATTTGTTCGTTGGTTAATTTTTTGTGAATACTGGTATAAAATAATAGTATACGATGGCTTGAAGTAGTACAACTAACTCAAAAACACGTCTTACGAGACTCTGTACGTATTTCGGCAAGTACAGTACGCGACAAAGTTATAGTCGCATGCTATTAAAAAACGAAAAGTTAAACTATTAAAAAGAGCTAGTAAAAATATCGTAGATTTGCATAAAAGCATGTTTTAGAAATTAAAATATTAAGTATAAATATTGTTCAAGCCAAAGATAATATTTTTAATGTAACGATAAAGTCAAAATCTATTTATTTCCGGCATTATATATCTAGGAGTGGGACTTCTCTAGGCATGCCAGTTAGAAACGAACTTTCGAGAACAACTTGTAGTTGTGTTAGTTTCGATTCAAATGCCAAGGGATAGAATTCTGAGCGTATATGAAAAAGGTCAAATTAATGCCTTTAAGATGAAGGTTTCAGTAACCGTGCAACAGCTAGTAAAATAAGCAGAAGCGAACATGTTGTTCGTAATTTTCTAAGCAATAAAGAAAATTACGGCAAAATGAAGAGATCTGGTCGTCCCCAAGCGTTATCAGCAAGAGATAGAAGGCGAATTTTACATAGTAAAATTAGTAATGTCAAATTCTTCTCTACCTGCTCGTGAAATCGCACATGCAGCAAGTCGCAAATGACAACGTTTACTTAAACAGTCACCGGTAATTGAAGAAAAAATACACCACCTTTAAATGAAACCCACAAAGCAAACCGTCTACGTTTTCCTAGTAAACATATGACTTGGGATGATGAATGGAAACAGGTAATATTTTCTGATGAAAAAAAAAATTAATTTGGATGGTCCTGATGGATTTTCATATTATTACCACGATTTGAGAAAAGATAAACGATTGTTTCCTCGTAGACAAATGGGCGGAGGGTCACTAATGATATGGGCTGCAATCGGTTATCATGACAAGAGTAACAATCACTTTCGCACAATTAGAGCAAATCCTCAAATTTATAAAAATGTTTTGGAAAGATAACTGCTGGTAGAAGCTGAGTTTTTAGCAGATGCCGATTAGCACTTCCAGCAGGATCATGATGCACCTATTCACACTGCCCGAACAATGAAGCAATGGTTTGCGAACCATCGAGTTCGACTTGAAACAAGAACTTCAACAAGCAGAAATTGCGCAAGATTATATTAAACCATTATACAATTCTGTACCAAATAGATTATTCTCTGTTATACAAAATAAAAGGGGTCACACAAAATACTAACGCATAAATTTCAGTTAATTTCATTAGAATCTGAGTATTATTTTACTTTAAATGCTTCATGCGTCTATAGTTTTGTCGCCGCTACTCAACACAAAAAAAACAACAATTTTGCATTCGTTTTCAGCGTAAGCAAGTATTCTATTTCTTTTGGCTTTGTCGTATGTGCAATATCAAAAAATTAATGCTTAATTAATCAATAAAGTTTTAATATATTTGTAAATTCACACAATGAAAGTGGTGCATCTATATTTTTGTCGCGAATTGTAGGTAAGTTGCTAACCTCTGTAGAACCCACATAGGATAAAATTGTAGTGTAAAGTAGTTAAGGTAAAAGATCACCAGGGGAATAACACTGTTGCCCCGTTATTATACAGAAAGAGCATATTTTGCAAGTGTTTAACATAACCAGAGATACTAAATCTACACTTCTTTTTCTATCGGGGTTCTACTTAGCACAGCAACTTAATTGACACAATATGTATCCACAGTAGTTCAATCATTAAGGCGGTATGGGTACTTTTAAAATTAGCTGTAATAATTGGTTAAGTGCTTTAAAATATTAAAAACTCTACTGAGGTTGAACCCTGCAAGCTACTTGCTCTAATTAAATAATGCCAATCGAATTACTTATTTTCCAACATGGAAGCAGATTGTAATTTTATCATTGAAATATGAAAAATCATTTAAGTGTTTAAAAAAAAGCAAAGAGGGACTATTTTAATTGAAAATATTTTAACTAATACTGTTTTTGACTTTCACAGTTTAGGAAACCATATAAATATATTTTCGTGTTTTAAATGTAACAGTTTTCTCGCAAAGAAAATCAAGCTTGTTTAACCCTGTACAAAAAAAAACAAATGTATATTTACATCCAATATGTAAGAGAAACAGTTATGTCAGCACCAATCACCCACTTTTCAGATAATATTCCGAGGAAAGGCACGAAACCCGGGCATCCGATACCAATACACGTTATCGAAGAAAGAAGGTCCGAAACAAGTAAAATACACTTGGGATCTGGGCGATTGGTCCCAGTGCTCGGTGACGTGCGGGGGTGGCTCCCAGCGCCGCAAACCGGTTTGTCGTGAATCCCTGGCCGGGTCCGCATCGCCGGTTATCGACGGAACTTCAATGATTGTGGACGACTCATTATGTGATCCGAAGGAACGGCCGGAAGAACTAATGAGGACCTGTAAAGAAGAACCCTGCCCGTCTCACTGGTGGATCGGCCCTTGGCAATCTTGTCCTGTAACCTGCAGTAGTTCAGTAAGTGCCTTATTTCCCGACTAGTGTTCCATTTAGTAGTAATTGTGCACATTCTTTGTATATAACGATCTTCATCGTTGAATACAATGCTTTTCTCAAAGATAATATAGACAACTTACACAACAAACAAAAACTTTATTAACAACAAATACATGTTTGAAAGTTATTACGGCAACCACTTTATTATATTACCATTTCTATAATTTATTTCCCCACAGAACGGCGGTTCTTAAACTTTGGCGGCTCTTCCTTTGGTGTGCGGGACTTTATTTAAAATTCAAATTTACTTGGTCTGATTACTATGTGCCTACGTTGAAGTGCTATCAGCTTCAACCGTAATGCCGTGTGTCTGACAGGAGTGCAACTGACAGCTTCACGCTCTATAAGTTGTGTCATAGTAATGTCATAGTTGAACGTGGAGCGGTCGGTTACACTTCTGTCAGACGCACGACATTATGGTTGGCTGACTATACACGGGTCAGTTCGAGCTTAACTTTATATCCAAAATAGACACCCTAGATTCCTTTTCTATTTGAATTGTATTGCTATATGTTCACTTTAAATCAACCACCACACAAAAGCCAATTTTCCAAAGATAAGCAGCAGGAAAGCGTAACAGTATCCGAAACTCATTTTGCTTTAATAGAAGAACAATTACAAGGGAGTTCACTCCAGAAATTTTTGATTTTTCGCTTGGTTGTCCTGAGGTGCTGGTGGATCTGGTGGTTGCGAGGCTGCTTCATGAAAATTTGCTGCTTCTTCTTGTTGTTTTGCATCCCAGGGAAACGGTTCAGTGTCTTCGTCCCGTACTGGTTCGTATTCCCCTTCGGACCCATAATCATCTTCGTATGGATTGTGGTTATTCTTCCACATGGTATCGAGATTGTGATGCTGCTGGCCCAAAGGGTGTCATCTTCTAAAATGTCATGTGAAATCTACGTCCATTGGCTGTTGTCTAGGTTGTCTTCTTTCCGTTAGTTGTCCCGGTGTTTTCGAGAATTTAAAACTTGGAGGTTTGTGCTGGAGTCTTTGTTGGAAATTTGGTTAAACATTTGGAAAGCATTGTTGTGGGAATTGATAGCTTTCATTTGGAAAACTTTGTCGTGCGAAGCTTGGTTGTTGCATTCGAAAGCTATTTTGATTGGAATATTTGAATTGATTTGAAATATTGGATTGATTTGGACGATTAAATTGATTTAGAAATTGTCTACTTGTTGAAAGAAAATTTAAAGGTTTGAACGCTGGCATGTTTGGCTGTGATGTTCTCATGCATTCAGGGCTAATTTGTTGAGTTGGTTTGTAATGATTACGGGGCATTGATCCTTCACCGCATCGGTATTGCCAATTTTAATATTCTAAAGCTTCCGCCATTGCTAACTCCAAAGTTTCTACTTGTTTTAAATAGAGTTATTCGCCTATCGTCCGCGTCTCATCAAATCTCTTTTGTAAGTTTGTAAAGCTGTACAGAACAAATACAAGACAGTTCACTTCAGGAATTTGTTAAAAACCCAACAGAAATTTTTGATTTTTCCGCACCACCTCAGGAAAGATTTGCCAGTTGTTCTTCCTACAGCGATAAGCCGGTAGATGTACTTTCAAATTGAGCTATTACCCAATTCCAACCACAATTTAATATTTTCTTCTGCAAAAAACTTTTTGCGGAAGACAATGACCAAGTTTCTCTGTCTTTAACAACACGTTTTTATTATTTTCTTCCACCAGGTGATTCTGGATAAATTCTCATGTTATGGAAAACTTCTGAAAGTTAATTTTCTTATTAACTTTCACAAAGCGTTCACGGAAATCAAATATACCTGTCATTCCCGTTAAGTTGAAGATGGAGTGATTTTTTCGAACATGTGCAACTAAATAGGCGAGCTTCTTTTGAAATAACTTGTCACAGTATTCTTCGGCATGCTTGTCTTGTTAGGATATCGCTATTTTGTTTCCCGATTTGTAGACTCACTTCAACACCTCACCGCGTGACAATTATCAGGTAAAAAATAAAACCACAAGGATCTATATTCATCTTCCAGACACGGAGCAGCGCACATTAATTGCTACTCTCAAATCAATATATAACCCAGGCGATTTTGATGTTAAGCTTCCTGATTAATCATGCAGTTTGTCCAGGCAACTCTTCGAGACTCCTCTTCTGCAAGCGCTTGTAAACTCTTGTATCTTCCAGGCATAGCTCACACCGCAATCCTTTCACTCCAACGCTGCGCTAACAATATCATCATTTGTGTTTCTGAACAACTCGGTAGCAGTGCCTGTTCCTATGATGTTGAAACTCATCCAGAAGCTTACCTTTTCTCGAGTTAAAAACTCTTCATGTTCAATCTAAGTAAATATACAGGCTGTCCGTGGTAAACGCAACACTCTGATTATTAAATTATCAACATTTTCTTATAAAATCGCTGAGATGCTTTTGTTCCAAGGGAAAAAGCTTTTAGAGAACAAATGATCTTTATACCTTCAACCCTCTAGCTAGCAAATTTTTGGGTGGGCAATAGCGAAGATATTCGTGCGACTTCGTAGGGAAATTATGCCTTAGTTGGCACACCGCCTGAGTTGACATAGTGTGCATTTTTCGTATACAATTTCAAATATCGTGGCAGTTACACCATTGACGGTTAGAACAATTCTGTATGAAACTACAGTGTTAATTGTTTCCAATTATATCGCGTATTTATCGAGTTACAAGAATTTCTTTAAAAAATAGGTAAGGATTTTTTCTTAACTAGCTTACAGTAACTGCATTTATAACTGTGTTGTTACAGATATTCTAATTCTAATAAATACACATTTTTAAATAAACCATAACCTGTAAATTTCTGTTGTGGCGAAGGTTCAATTTGTGCGGTACAGTCAGCCAAATGGTTATTTCAAAACTGTATATATTATGAGCTAGTCGACCATTTCGCCCTGAACTTATATTACGCTTATTCTCTATTTGTTTTATCTTTAGATTTTATTTAATTTTAAGTTTCCTATAATTATACAATAAATGAAACAAGTATGTATAAATATTTCCGAACCATCCGGGCTTAGTAGATGAGGTATCCAACAATTATTTTTATGTAGGTATTGTTGTAGTAAAGGAAGATGGTTGGGTATTATAGAAGAAAGGGTAACAGACTAAGCTGGAAAGAAGAGGATATGAGGCTGAAGAGGAAGGTTGAGAACTTTTAACGTAGCTTTTGGTACACTAAGGAGACGGGTTGGTGATACTGGTGGAAACAAGTTTACAGTTGGTTTAAAAAAGGCTACTTGAGTGGTAACATGACTATTTTCTCGATTGAGCAGAAGGAAGAATTAATAGAACATGTAAAAGTTTTGGAAAATAGATTTTTTCGTATAACTACAGTAGAAATTCGCAAGCAAGCGTTCGAGTGGACTTAATGAAAAATATTCCTCATTCTTTCAATAAAGGAAAAGAAACAGCCGGTTGAGACTAGTTGAAGGGATCTCCTAAGTAGAAATCCTACGTTATCTCTTAGAACACCAGAGTCAACATCTGCGGCTAGGGCCAGTGCATTTAATAAACCACAAATAAAAACATTTTGACTTGTTATCAAAAGCTATGGAGCAAATAAATATTGATTGCATTATAACATGGATGAATCTGGTTATCTACTGTGCCACCCAAAAATTCCAAAATTATAGCCTGTAAGGGTAAGAAACAAGTTTCACTTTTTTTACTTGGTGTAGGGATGTTATCCGCCTGGTCCTTCTATCGCGCCTTCTACCTCGACCATTAGGTCGTATTGAAGAGCAGTTGGAGTCCTAACAAGCGCCGAAGGTGGCCAACATCTTACAGTAATTTGCAGTTTTAGTGCTTCGGGAGTCTATGTTCCACCACAATTTATTTTTCCCAAGGAAAAATATGAAAATTGAAGAGATTGATGGATAATGTTGCTGCTGCAATTTCATTTACCCAAGAACATGGCTGGATGTGGATGTGGATTGGAAACTTGGGGAGGGTGGCAGAGCCGCACGCACTTGGGCCACCCTTACTGGGTCCTTTGTGCAACGCTCTCCCTCCTTCCCCCCAGGCGGCATTGCTCTTCCACCGCCTAGTCGAGCCACCCAACCTCAGGACGAACTCGAGCAGCCAGGCGAGGCCAGTCGAGGCGCCACCGAAATCGCCCACTGGATGGACAAAAGTATATTTTTAAAATGGCTACAACACTTTGCGAAGTATGCAAAACAAACAAAAGAAGACAAAGTCATATTAATGTTGGATGGCCACATTAGGCACAAAAGCATCGACGCACAAGAGTTTGCGAAAAATGAAGGTGTTATCCTCTTTTGCTTACCACCGCACTGTACCCATCCAGTTCAACCACTTGATGTGGCTTTCTTTGGACCGCTGCTCACATATTATAATCAGGAATTAAACAAGTGGCTCAAAACCCATCCAGGAAGAACAGTAAGCCACTATCAAGTGGGTGAACTCTTTAAGAATGCGTACCAGCAGGCTGCAACAATTTCAAATTCGGAAAAAGGTTTCTCCACTGCGGGAATGTATCCCTTTACTCCAGATATATTCCCCGATTGGATGTTTGCTCCAGCTGAAGCAACAAATGTTGAGGATCCAAAAACCGAACTATCGGCAAGAACAGATAGTAAGCAGGAATTCCAAAGAAGCACTATTGTATCTGTCACTGAACAGTCTACACCTTCCTTGCCCAGTGCGTCCTCACATGATTATGCAATTCTGGAAGACAAAGATATTTCGACCACTGCCCAGAAATCGTCTTTTCCTTGCCTCTATGTTCCCATAATAGATGTATCCCCTTTACCAAAGTAATGCAGAAAGAAGAGAAACAACAAAGGAAGTCTACTCGCAACATAAAGAAAGACTGCAAGTTATTGAAGGTGAAGAGAACGAAGGGGAAGAACCCTTGACGGAAACCGACAATGAAATTGAAACGGCTTGTATTTATTGTAACGGACTCTTTTCACAAAATGAATGGTGGCTGCAATGCCAAATATGTAAGAAATGGTTCCATTGTGACTGCGCTGGACTCAATAAATGAACTGAATTCTTTATTTGTGACTTGTGCAATTAACTAGTTTAGCATAGTGTTTCATTAAATATGTACTATTATATTATGTCTTTCTATTTATATCACTAATTTAAACCCAATTTCACGTAACGCCTGGTACATGCCAACTCAAGGCCATAAATAATATCGTGTGCCAACTATCCCTGAATAGTCCGGATGAGTTGGCATAGTACACAATTTTTTAAACTTTCCGAAAATCAATGTTTTTGTCCAAAAACTGTCTTGGTTAATACTTTGTATCATAAGCATAATTATATCTACAAACTCGACCAACGCCCACACAAAAAAAGTATTTTGTTATAATACAGATTTCTAAAAAAAAGTATGCCAACTCGGGCACAATTCCCCTATACCTTCCGTGCAGTTAAAGGGACAGTACGACACCGCACAAAGCACTATCTTTGCTAATGTCCACCCAATGCTTCATCAGTAGCGACCGCTGTTAGTGTGTATCGTGAATGATTTGAACTAACGGTGATTTCGGCTAAAGTCGGTATTTAAAGGTTTCCTGAAGAATATGGTTATTCAGGGAACGCTTCTCATATCCTAACATAGCTAAGTTAACGTTATTTCCGTAGTAATGGGACTGATTATCTCTCATCTATGCTTAATCCCATCACAGATACGATATCTAAAAGTTGTACATCATAAACAGAACCTCTAATAATTCCAATTGCCGCAACTAGTCAGTTTTTTATTTCGTTAACTACGATTACAAACGAAAGTTATCAGTAATTCGCGAATCAAACCAACAACATAGTAACATACTAATAAACATATACCTATATATTTAGCCCGAAAATTATTGGTGAAGAGTTGCAAGTACTAAATACACTAAATATATAAATCTATCTTATCCATAGAGATGTATGTACATACATATTTACATAAACATGCATGCTATAGATATAATTTCGTTATTCCACGTGCTCTCGACACACGTACCCAATGAATTAAATCAAATTGTGGTTATGAAATTCCGGATGTACTTGGCATTTCTATTACTCGGAATAACAGTAAATAATGTATTATATTCTATCAGATATTATTACTGGAATGTGAACAGGTACAAGAAATTTAGCAAATTTTTTTGAGATCCCGTTGTTATTACTAGTGTTTATTTCAATTTTACCTTTAAATAATTAGAAATGTATGGTAGACGTTGGCAATAATTTAAAATTATATAATACCAAGCAAAAAGAAAATTAATAAACACTGAGTTAAACCTTAAAATACATATGTTTTAAGTATGCTTTTAAAGATAATAGTTCTTATTTCAATACTATATGGGCCCTCTAACGCTTAAGCGCTTAACTATCTGAAAATGAATTTTAATGTAAACTAGTAAACACATTCCTAGATAACGGACAAATATTATGTTACGTTAAAGCATATAAATAGTCCAGCCATTTTTTCTATAAAGTCGTCTAGTTGTATTAAATAATTTTAAGTTTGTGCTGTGTTCTGCTATTTTATCGACATTTGCAGGTATCAAACCAAAATCGCAGGAGGAGTGTAATGTGCGTCGATGACCAGGAGATGGCGCTACCGGACAGTTTCTGCGACATTAAATCGAGACCGGTAGAAGAAGAACCCTGCAAGTTTCTTCCGGAATGTAGGTGGCGCAGAAGATGATGCGAATACAGTAAACTGCAAGCTTTAGCACCTAAATATGTTTGTTGTACATCAAATATTCACTTAGATCTACGAATAATGCAATAGTCAGTTTATTTACTTATTACTTCATTATTAAAAATTAAGGCTTTAATAACAGCAAACGCTACTACTAACTCGTAAACTTTAGTATAATGAAGCGAAATACCCCACAAGACTGAAATATTATTTGGAATAGGAAGTACGTTAATGTATTTATACAATTAACATTAATCTAGTGTTGATATTAATTTTTTATAAGTTTAATTAATAAATGATTAACAGATATATTCGTTTCGTTCTTTTTTTATTAATAGTTGTTAAAACTGCCCAACATAATGTGCAGCAACGGTGCAGTACACTCCTCGAAATTTGAGGTGTGACAAGAGTCCCTGTATTTATTGTTTTCGAGTTCTTCAGTTTCCGGATATCTACGGTAGAGGACTTTCAGATTACAGTAATAACAATTTAACGTATGTGAACTTACGAAAATACAGCGTAAAGCATGTCCTTTACCAGGGATTTTCCTTTCTCCGGCAAAAATTCTCGGGCTTCGCAAATCATTCTATTGACGCATGCTGTTCCATTGAGACCATACCTAAAAAGCAATAAAGATATAATAATTTATATAAGCTTTACGACAAATTCATGTTGATCAATTAGGCAAGAAAGAATATACAGTCTGTCTGGTTAAGATCGGCCACCGGCAATACCTCGGCAACGGTTCACCTTGCGACAAAAATCGACGAAATGTCACAAATATTTATTGTTCCTTTCAAGTAATTTAATAAATATTCTTAATCATTGAAAAAGTGACTATGAAGTATTTAATAAGTGCTCCCAAGTAAAAAAGTTAGATAAGGTGGTACTTTAATTCATTTCTACTTTAATGTACGTTATTAAAATAGCCTCTCACATAATTATATAACTTAAGTAAAACTATAACACTTTTAACATAAGCTTCTTTATTGATCAGTAAAGATAGCAAAAACCGTGGGATGTTTACTCTTAATTGACGGTAAAACAATATTAATTTGCTAAGTTGTTTTCTCATAGATTCTCCCTGTATAGCATATGTATATTTTCTGATAAATTGTGCAATTTTATTTTGGAATTAATATTTATTGTGATATCCAATAAATACTTATAAACACACTATATCGGATTACTCCTCTCGGACCATAAATTAATTAATTCTTGAAACGTGTTTCTGAAATACGTTGATTTCCGTCGTCAACCGCAAGACTGAATGAACGTAAGCATAACTATAAGGGATACACTAATTTGTCCTCTCTGGCCCTCCATGAAGTATCTGGATTCGCTAGCACACCCCCAAACTCAAAATTCCTGAAAGTCACACCCGACCATTATTAACTATGCGCTGTTACTGTAATAAATGCATCAAATTGGAGAACCCAATTTGTCCTTCTTCCCCATTAAGAAGGTTTTTATTCTTTTTAATGTACATATATCAAATCGTAGGCATCTCACGCGCTGGAGTTACTGATTTTAACACTCTTAGATTATCTAGATTTATATTATGTCCGGTACTGTTGGATATGTTCAGAAACACTAAACATATCTGCTCTCCCATATCGGTAATGAGCAATATGCTCTTTATATTTAGATTAATTTGCCCTCCTTTTTGACACACTAAATGTTGACACACTAAATGTTGACCGATGTTGACACTAAAAAATGTACGTTTAAACACGGGCCAACAAGTACATATGTTGTTTGAAATAAATATTTAGTTGAAATAACAAAGCATATATTGTTATGGGATTTGCTTTATTGTTCCAACTGTATACTTATTTGAGACAACATGATATTTTGTTTGCTCGTATTTAAACGTATACTTTGTTGTCTCAACCAAATGGTTTTTCTGTGTAAACTTTTGCACAATCTCCACAGGGAATTTTGTAAATGCCAGACTTTTATTTCATTTCCGGTTTCTCTTTTGCGTTTCCTAAAAGGTTACGTAGTGTGTTCGACGATTTATAACAATTATTTTTCATCTTTTACGACATGCTAATTCCTTTCATTACTGTATGAAAGGGTATAGGTATTACAAATTTCTGTTTGTCGCGCGGTCCTACTGGAGTTAGCGTTATGGAATTTACCAGATATTGTATATATTGGACGTTCTCAAGGACGGGATCAACATTATAATTAGAGCAACCGTCGTGCTTCGCTATGTTTTTAATTCATTTTAATTCTTTTTCGTATCTGTTTTGACTCAACACGAATTTAATTTATTTATACGCCAGGAAGTCAATCGCGAACATTTTATACTGTTCAGAGTGGTTTGAATCCGCTATTATCCAGCAAGCAGACTGACGTGAAAATGCCGTCTTTTGATGGTTATTTCTGGTCTAAGGCATCGTACGCACTTTTTGTGATGTCTCAAAGCCGTCATCAATTGGTCTTAAGAGTGACGTAACATCGACGTCAATTCGGGGTGATTTAGACGTCACATATTATATAGGGGAGATCCTTATACTTTGGGACAGCTTGTACTTTGAGAGAATCGTCTATTTTGAAACACAAATAAAATAAACCGCCAAATATAGATAAGATGCAACTATAATTTCACTAGATATCACTACATGTTCAAATGGTGTTCAACAGTTTAACCTATTTGATTACAAGTCATAAGTTGTGTTTTTGCAAGCAGGTGTATTTTTTATCTATATTCATCCGCTTCTATGGAAGGTATGTACGCATTTATTCACTTTCCTTTGTCTAACGTGTAATTCTATACATCTTTATCAGCTTATTTTATACATCGGACTATATATTAACCCATTAACAAAATGAGAATGACGGAAACTAATGTGGATGTGCAACGTTTGTACTTTGAGACATAAAAGAGATTGCACTTTGGGACATGTCCCAAAATACAACCCCCAAGTTATATATCCTATATACACATGTATACTTGAAGTTCTGCACGTTTAAATGATTTATTACAGATGCCACGAAATCAACAAAATGTAAAGAGGACCAAACCAGTAGCCGCAAATATGATAGCAGCAGCTGAAGCTGTTTTACAAAATCATTTTACGCTAATAGGAGCATGCAAACAATACAACGTAAGCAAATCTACACTCTCCAGACATTTACAAAAACACAGAGAAGTAGGACATGATATCTTCGTATATAACGCTGCACAGGATGTTAAATTAGTCTTGTGCGTTGAACAAGAGCAGGAGCTAGAAAGTTATTTGACCGAAAGTGCAAAGATGTACTATGGAATATCAACTACACAACTAAAAGAAGTAGCCTTCAATTATGAAAATGCAAATAACGTGAAAGTTCCAACGTCTTGGGAAAATAATAAAATGGCAGAAAGAGAGTGGCTTAGATATTTCTTTCGAAGGCATCCTAATCTTGCCTTGAGAAAACCGCAAGGTACAAGCTTAGCTCGCTCAATAGCCTTTAATAGAGAGAATGTCGCAAAATTTTTTGACAAGCTGCAACAGATAATGGAAAGGTACCAATTTCCTCCAAAAATATCTTTAATCTAGATGAAATAGGGATTTCTACTGTCCACAATCCTGTTAAGGCAGTAGCAACAAAAGGGGTAAAGCAAATTGGTGCCATGACGTCAACAGAGAGAGGGTTACTATCACAATGATTGCATATGTTAATGCACTTGGTAATTCAGTTCCTCCACTTTTCGTCTTCCCACGCGTACATTTTAAAGATATGTTGAAAGGTGCACCAACAGGAAGCGTTGGAAGTGCAAATGCAAGTGGTTGGTCCAATAGTACAATATTTGTAGAATA
>JARFOC010054074.1:0-19555 GCA_031763485.1 Osmoderma eremita | reverse complement strand
ATCCACATTTCCTTTTCAATATTTTTTACATGTTTGATGTAATTTTGCCAATTATCAACTGTTACAGTGCTATATGCCCTTCGAATTAATTCCTCCATTTATTTTACCTTAAATGTGTTATTATTCATTTGTATACAGTTTTTATCTTGTGCCCATACTATTTCAATGGGATTTAACTCGCAGTGGTAAGGTGGTTATCGAAGAACTTCTTGACCTTTTTCTTTTGCAAGTTCGTCAATCCTGCTGTTATGATACTGCGGTTTAATTTGTGACACGCAAAACAGTCCAAAAGTCCCTTTCTAGCATATCGTCAGTGGTTGGTATTTGTTTCTGACGGAGCCAATCAATGATATTGTTTTTGCTCCATGCTGCCGTTGGAATTTTTTCTAATTTTCAGCAGTGATAGGAAGCATTATCAAGAACAATCACTGAATTCTGCGGTATATTTGGAAGCATTTTCTTAATAATCCAATCCTCGTATGTGTCTGAATCCAACTCATGTTGAACATCAGCAGTGTTTTTCTTGCAGAGAAATGTATATTCAGCACCAGGAACAAATTCGTTATCATCACCAACATAAACTAATGCAAAACGAGGTCCAAGCTCGGTTGGCGATTTCAAACCAATACTTAATCCTTGGATAAAAGCTTGTCGACTATTTTGAATTGTAGTGTCTGTCCAAGTTTTGTTTACTACATGCCCTGTATTCACCCATGATTCATCAGTATATATTATAGTTCGTCCTGAAATAATTAGAGTTACACAAATGTCAAATAGCAAGAACTAAAGTGTATCTTCTTCTCTAAATTTCTTGATCTCTCTCTCTCTCTCTTGAGTATTTGTGCCTCCACCGAATAATGTCTTCTCGTTCGATGAGCATACATTTACGTCCTACTTTTTTTTTAAGTCGAAACCCATATCGTGGAACAATCTATGTAAAGTTGCTCGACTGAAGTTAGGGAGACCATCATCAGCATTGACAGCGGTAAAAATTGCGTTTAATGTAGGAGGCATATTCTGTATAAAAAAAAATATGCACTTTACGTCGAATAGGTGGTTGCGTGTTCTCATCATATGTTTGTAATCGATCATTTAGTTGTATGCCTTTCCTTTTCTAGAGGTTTTTTGGACTTGATAATGAACCAGTTGGTTGCTCCTGTTTTATATAATATATTGTACTCTGTGAGCAACCCAAAGCTTTACTTGCCTCTTGAATGACATCACTGACATTCATAGTTTTATTAAAATAATTTAAAACATTTGCAATCAGACACTTCTCCTTCAGGCAAAATTTTTCTACCTTACGCCGTTTTCTCCATACTCACTGCATTAATGCAGTGGAAACTAAATATCCATATTACCCTGTACACGTTCGAAAACGATGGAAGCGTTCTGAAAAGAACGATTTGTGCAACTATATATAAACAAATTAATGTGGAATTTAACTAAAAATATTTGAAAACTACGACGATAACGATTGACAGCAGTTGACGCTAATAGACAGATAGATAGGTACTTTGCCGACGCCCACGTATGTAAATAAGTTGCAACCTAGCAATTGGAGGTGGAGATAGCGCTAATGACATCAACTAAGGATAGTAAGAGATAAAAGTTGCTATTATATCCTTGCATACGGAGGTTGAGATGATCTATAATAGATCACAGCTACTCTATTGAAAACCTTTTAAAATTTATTGTAAATGTATCGGCGAGAATTTTTGTAAGTTCTTTAATTGCTAAAATTATAAAATAGCACACAATACTAGCATGTACGACTATAAATTCAAACGTTTTAAAATTACATTACTTATCCTTTAGCATGTCGCCAGTTATTACGGACGCACAAGTTTAAAAATGATTCTCGTTAGCTTCCAATGGACCGCAACCGATGTATAGTAATAGTAATTGCTTTCTGAACTGGTACTTCAAGACTTTACATCATATTGAAGATAGCGATCGAAAATCGAAAGCTTTTACTTATTTTTTTTTACCACCGATAACAAAACAATGAGAAAGTACAATAGTTATGTTTATGTGTAATCATTTAATGTTTTGTATTTATAATATTAACTAGCACTTCTTACTCTTGCCTATAATTATTGATCTATAAGATATAAATTCCATTTTTTTACAAACAAGTTGTTACGAAATATAATTTGTAGGTAATTAGGATTGAATCTGTATATTTTGGTGATATTATTGGGGTATCGTGAGGTATTTTTCATAACGATCTTTATGTAAAAACATTACTTCTACACTATGCTAATCGTAATTCATATACAGTATGTTAGCGCGTGTGAAAGACGTATCTATTTTGATCTAATAAGGAGTGAAAATCTTCCTTTTTGCACTTCCCTTTAGTAATTGTTTGTTCAATATCATCATGATATATTAACAACGTTATCTATTTAATATCCCATTACATCTCCAAATTTCCCTTTTTTTATTTTTGATAGATCCTCTCTCCAAAGTGATTCATTAAAAAAATCCAATATATTGATTGAAATTAACGGTATTTTCCCCTTTTAGATACGACTAGTTTTATAATACCAATAAAGGCATCTACATATACAGTATGAGGGTGAGACCTGTGGTTGTTGATTGAACGTCGATGCACCAAAATCGCGAAACATCAGATTAACGTACGACATTATACAGCTGCCCAAAGTTTTGAAAATAATATAAGTATTATATATACAAAATTAAAAAAAAATATATCTCGTAAACATTGGTGAAAATAAATATGAAAATTAAATTGAAAATGCTTTATTATCTTGTCGGTTTTACAATGACATTATAATCTTAGAGTGGGCTGCTGTAGAATCTCTTTTTATTTTATTTAATAAAATTTATTTAGTAAATATTGCAAGGATCGTGGGACAGTATAATAAACACACCGTATCGGATCACTCCTCTCGCACAATAGATTAGTTAATTCCAAATATGTGTTTGGGAGGTTCATAAATAAAATAATAAAATATCAGATCACTCCTCCGGAACAATAAACACAATGTTTATTGTTCGGGAGGAGTGATCTGCTGCAGTGTGATTAAATTTTATTTATATAATATAACTAAAAGCGGAACTCACAAACATATATTTCCATAAAGGTATGCGGATATTACTATAATTGCATTTCTTTTACTTAATGTTTTTTGTTACAGAGATACATACATACAAATGGCCTGAATTATTTTTGTATGGCATGTTTCGACAGTACGATTTGAGTAATTTCTCACACACCAGTGGTATTTATTACACATCTACACACATTTCGCGATTATACTGCTGATAACGAAAAAAATTACAAATAAATCGCTAACAAAATTACACTTTCACGAAAAAAATTTATATAATCACATAATTATATTTGCATAATAGAGACCTAAGTAGAATCACTGTGTGTGAAAAATATCATTATAGCAAGCGAAATGACTATATTTTTGTATTTTATATATGCATTTATGCATATACAGCGTGGAAGGTTGCGCTCTGGCTATAGGAATTCATGTACGACTTGGGGTAGACGATTCCGTGCGAAAGTACGCGAATTGCTTTACTTTGCAAGGTGGTTGCACCTGGATATACTTGTTAGTTATTAAAATTTACAAAATGATATTAAAGTATGGAAAGAAAACCTAGAACGATTCGGAATGCTAATAAACACCGACAAAGCCAAAATCTATTGGTGAAGAACATCAAGACGTACATATTAAAGAGACAGTAGAACGAGTGAAACAATTTCAATATCTCGGAGTAACAGTAGAAGACACTGGAGCGATAGATATCGAAATTAGTAAAAGAGCAGAGAAAGCAATCAAAATGTACTATGCTATGAATAAAACTTTTTTATGCAAGAAACAGATTTCGGGTAAAACAAAGATGAATGGCTATAAAACTGTATATAGGCCTATACTAACTTACGGATGTGAAACATGGACACTCACAAGACAACAAAATAATAAAATACAAGTAGCAGAAATGAAGTTCTTGAGAAGTGTGAAGGGAATTACAAAGCTGGACAGAATTACGAACGAGGAAGTCACAAGCGATCTACAAATAAAACCTATATTGATATTTATCGAGCAGAGAGAACTGAGCTGGTGGGGACATGTACAAAGGATGGATAGTAACAGAGAAGTAAAGAAAACTTGGGAAGCACAAATACAAACCAAAAGGAGACGAGGAAGAGCGAAAGAGACATGGGAAACAACATTAGGAAAAATTCTGGAGAGCAAAGGAAATCCTGGAAAGAAGCTAGAACAATCGCCTTAAATAAAAAACTGTGGAATAAGTTTGTTTATGACTAAAAGTGCACAATTGATGATCCCGACACCTAAATAGGTATAAGGGAAATATATATACCTATGTATTTTATGCTTGAAGAACTTCTTTAAACAAACAATGGCTAGAATGTGTATGTGGTGCTTTTCAAAAGGCAGTTTCCTCAAAACGAAGACCAAAGACTTATCTGGCTAAACTCGTGCAACATCACCGCAGATGATGTAAACCTAAAATCTATTGTTTGTTCACATCATTTTAAAGATGACAATCACGATAATACTTATTGCGCACTGTGTGTTATGCCATTGATCGTAACATGGAGAAGTGACCACGTTATTTATATTTTTTTAAACTTTAATGAACTTAACTCTCTTTGTTCTGTCCTCAAGAATGACTTAACTCCGTATATATAAACAGTAACAAACAAATTAACATAAAAACATTGCAAATATTAGTTTTTATTCTGAATATAAAATCGGAAAGTACATTTACATGACAGATCATTAGGCAAAAGATGAGAAACTGAAAACTAGTAATTTTAACTTTCTTCTTGTTCACCCTTAGGAAGAACTTTAAAAAACGCTTCACACTTATTTACATTCTCAGCAGTAATGGTTCTTCTTGTTCTTCCTTGGAGAATAAACATAAAAAATTTCTAAATTTTTCATTACATTTCTATAAAAATGTGCAGTTTTGAAAATTCAAGATAAATTCTTTCCTTTATCCGATATGGGAACTTTGCTCTTGTAAGCATTTACCAGTTATAACATATTTGCTTTTCCTATTCTTTCAAAATTTATAGTTTAGAAAGATGTATCTTGGTTTAAGGTATTTTTGTACTGGATTCTTTACTGTCGGCTTTACTCTAATGTCCATTCACTTGAAGATTTAACTGTTAATATGCCTATCATTTTTATAAAAGAATTGTTTTCTTGTCCAATCCCTAGTAAATCATCATCATACAGCATTTGCCTGTTAAAAATTCATTAAAAATATATTATCTGGAAATTTATTTTGGGCAATTATTACCATCAGTTTCGGTGGCAATAATCGCCTTTGATTGCTTTGCCCATATTTTTCCTCTAGAGTATTTGTGTATTCAATGTTTCGTTTTTTACCAAGTTCTTTTCTACTTAACCTAGTATCAAGTGTATTGTCTCTTTTATTGGTTGGTGCCAGTGCTTCAGTTTGGTTATCCACTTCGAAAGTGTTATGCTGCTGTCAATGTTGTTCTGAATATCCGGGAAAACAGTGATACCCATTATTATCTGTTCGTCTGACTTTTCTTCTAGGAAAGAAAATCTATGCTGCTATGATTTATCTCTTCAGCTTCTATACGTGCATGCAAGTCTACATTTTCCTACGAACAAGTCGAAATTGCATTTGCCAAACTTTCATTTAGCATATTGTAATAATCTTAAACATAACTACTGTTAATTACTGATATGAAATTAATAATTTAGTGACATCTTATCTAATTGTTCATTGTACAGTTTATATTTAATTAATTTGTACCTGGAATTGATTATTTCAACTCCTACTACTACAAGTGTGTTGAAACTATACATTTATCTATGGTTGACATACAAAAAAAATTAGGTTATGCATCAGAGTACTATGTCAAATTTAATTCAAATTTCGCGCGTTTCTCACGCCGTGATTCAGGCGTGGTCAGGTGCGAATAAGAAAATATCAATAACGATTGTTAGACAGAAATGCTGACGTTTTTTTATGTCTGTGATACGTTGGAAACATAGTTGGGAAATACAGCGGTATCCATGTAAAATATAAGATCTAAGATTACACCACATTAACCTTAGAACATTCTTCCGAAGTAGTTACACCCGGATTAATACTATTTTCTTGTACAAAACACATTGATTATTTCAAGTTAATCCTGCAAGAATTACGATATTTATTCCTCCCTTATCCTTCAATTATCTTATTCATCTAGCAAGGAAATGTTAATCTATGCACCACCTGTGTACACACCTAAATTATTCAAATTTGCAACCTTATATTGTGTTTAAAAAAAATGTCACCAAACTCAAACGAGGCCATCAAATTTAGCAACCAGTTTTCGACGTCTATCCTATGCACGTCTGAATTGAAAACATACCCACGTTGAAATGCAGACATTGTCGCTTCTAATAATGTATTGCTCAAGCCCATAACACACTGGGTGGTATGACATCTTACAAAAGCAGATTTTGCGAACAGATAACATAGAATAAGTTGTTTTTTTTCAGTAGCCAAATCTCGTATGAATTATTGTGTTTATATCAGACAATCAGATCGTTCGTCCACTTCAAATTATTGCGTGCGTAATTGCTCTGACACTTTAGGTGTTTTTAATGTTGCATTTCTGACAGTGTTGATTGATTTTTGTAATTCGATCTTCAAATTATGTGTTATATTCCATATACATGCATAATATATCGCTAAAAAGTTGCATAATGCGGACAGGACTTGCATGCGCGTGCAGAAGGTTGTACTTATCTACAAGGCGTTTGATAAATTAACCGGTTGACATTTGGTTATCTTATTGAATCTAATTGAAGCAAAGAGGTATTAGTTGTAATTTTATGTTATGCCAAAATTGCAGGCTTGCGTAAGATGAAAACTTGCACTGGCCAATGAGACATGTAGACAAGGTGTGACATGAGTGTTATCTAATATCTAATCGAATCTAATCTAATCTAATATACCTTTACAATATTCTGCAATAAAGGTCAAGCGTAGATAAATGTTGCCATAAAAATTTATCTATGTTATAGAAAAAAAATGTTTGCACCTATAATTAACTATTCAAAAACGTAATTGGAACAATTTCAATTTCTATAAATTTAATTTTACGGGTCCACCCCCCTGAAAAAAATGGCACGCCTCTATCTTTACTACAATCCCCAATGATAATTTCGACTATAGCGTTGAGTGGTCATTTTAGATATAATTAAATTGTCCTTACAAAAGAAACCTCATTTGCATTTCTACCAAATGACCTAAGCAAAAATTTGAACATCATTTTGTTTGAAAAATGTTTTTGCAATAGATCAAATCTGGTCCGTGAATTCTCCAGTTAATGCTGTGTCGTAGTTCTTCTACGATATAATCTATACTCCACTCAGGAGGTAATGCTAGTAACAAAGTAACATATTTACTGAATATATTAAATTAAATCGGTATAGGTTGTCTTTTTTGTTGCAAAATACGGAAGCAAACAACTTTTAAAGTACATACATCAGAGATAGGAAATAAAGTGTTCGTACCATCATAGAGTTTAAAAAAGTTGCCGAAAAAAAGTATGCCAGAAAACTCCAATCTAACGAGTAATCTAATTTTTATCACGTCTCTGTTATGCAATAATCGAGTCGTGTTTTAGAACGTAACAAGAAGCCGAAGCAAAGTGAATCGCATCAGCAACGTACACAAAGTATATATTATCGATTATAGTGCATTCCTTTCACGCACAGTTAGATGTCACCCGAAACTATCGTTCTCATCGGGGAACGTTAAATTATGCGATTAAGCGGAGAGTTGGTATGCGTTTCCATTATATGCAAACCCGAATTTTATTATACAATGACTTCTTATATTTATCGAGAAAGTGATTGCCACTTTCTCTATGTGTAGAACAAAAAAAGGTGTCCGAACAGCAGTTTGATTCTACCAGCGGACGCTCTGAAAATTGGTAGAGTAAGTCCTTTCCGCATATAACCATTTAAATATGATTAAATCTTTGATGTGTAATACAGAAACTCTCATGGAATGTGGAACTAAAATGCAGTTAATGAAATGACTATTATATGATAATGCAAAAGGCTAGAAACAGATTGCAAGATGTCAAAAAATACACATTAATTTTAATAGAACAAATGTTATTAAGTATTACTAAGTATTATCATCTTTAAAAAAGATGAAAACTGGTTACTCAATTCATATCCTTTTTGGAAAAAAATAAAATAACGGGGGGTCGGCAATAAATTTAAAGTAATAAAAATGAAAATACAAATTAAAAAAAATAAGGAGGGGCCTCCTAAAAAAATTAAAAGCTATAGCTATAGCAAAAGAATTAAGTCATAAAAATGAAAATTAAAATAAAGAAAAATTAATAGACGGGGGCCCCAAAAAAATTAATGAATTGGTTCCGTTAGAAGGTAGATGTTCCTTACATGATTACTTGCGGAGTCATCCACCGCGAAGTCATCCGCCTGGTTCGATTAATCGTCTCTTCTACTTCGGCCGCTAGATCCCATTGTAGAGTGCATGCCATCATGCCAGTTCATCAAACAAGTCCAGGGCCTTGAGGTAGCTCATAATGTTGTTCAATGAGGAATTCTTCGGGTCAGCTAGAGAAGTAATTTCCTTCCGAAAGATGGAGTAAATGATTCGTGATGGCACATATCGGACTCCGCTGTTTCTTCGTCCTCCATATCGGCATTCGGTCTCTTCCCATAATCCGATTCTGTGTAGGTGTTCTCTGAGTCTGCAGTGTCCTGTAAGCACAGAGGTAATTATTACGACCCTCTTATAGTCAACTTTTAGTAATTCTCCAGTCCTGACACGATTGGGTGAGATGCACTCTTTCGCATGTACCAAACCAGGAGAATTCCTACAAAATGTGTGCTTTCTGTTTTAACCAGAAACTAATTTGTTGTTTGGCTATCGAAGCTGGTATGCCAATTGTCGGTTCTGGACCCTGGAAGCACCCCGCGACACCCTTTTTTGCAAAGGTGTCGGCTTTCTCATTTCCTTGAACCCGAGACCCAGATTAGATTGCAACTCCAGATTAGTTTAGAGTGACATTTGTGCACCTACAATGCTTTCAATACAGCCTGACTGTATTAATTTGTGTTTGAGGTTTTTGTTTAAAGTCTCTCTTGCGCACATCTCAATGGCATAGATTTCAGCCTGAAAAATTGTTGCATGTTGCCCGAGGTTGTAGTGTTTTTCAACTCAACAGAATATTCCTGCGCCAACGCCCTGCTGTGTTTACGATCCATCCGTAAACTAGCAGGTGTGTGCTTGCGTCAGTTTGGTTTCGTTATATCTCCATTCCTCTCTGTTTGGATAAGAGGTAGTGTAGATTGTGTCGATCAATTACCTGTTGGAGCGCTATGGAGACTTCAGCCTCACCTGGCCCCCTTAATAAGATGACAATATCATCTGCATAGGCCTATACCTCCGCTCCAAGGGCTTGAATGATGGCCAAAAGGTCGCCAGTGAGGAGTGACCATAGTAGTGGGAATATCCCTTAGTAAATTATCAAACCGCACACAGCCCTACATGTTCAGACTACCCAGAAAGTTGTCCAGGAGAAACACCATGGGAATTCATCCTAGCGCTTTTTTTGAACAATTGCATGGAAGAGTTTCCAAAATTAGTTTAGTGTGAGTGTTAATAGATATAATTTAGCTATAATATTATAATAATTAATAAGTTATGGTCAGTAGTTGAAAGTTGTATAAGTTACATTATTGTATGTTAACCCCATCAACGTTAGTTAGGTGTTAGTACACCGCTGTATATAATAAACACAAAAAAGTCATAGATATTTTTGACTCATCCCGTATATATATCTCACTTTCCCTCACTCTCACTCCCACGTCTAGCCTATAAAAAAAGCAAAATTTCGCTACAACGACATCTGTTGGCATTATTAGAAACTTTCGCAAAATAATTTTGACAGAATCATCATTCCCCAGAAAACATTGACAATTTTGAGTTTCCTGACGAGATGTCTCTCAACAACATCATATCGGTCTTGCTTCCCGAGACCGTCAGTGACGAAAAGTGCGACCTGATCAACACGGACGACTATGTCGACGTGTTTGGAGTGCGCATATCCCCACCGAGTATGGAGTTCGAGAACGCCTTCGAAGGGAGAAGCTACGAACGGAGATTCGCCATCAAAAACGTGGGGAAGAACAAAGTTTTCGTCCGGATCACTCCTCCCAATTCCTATGTACGTATGTGTCACTTTTACCGATTTCCAAATAACGAAGCGAAACGTGTTTCGTTTATTCCTTTATAAATTGATTTATTCCTTTATAGTCTTGCAAAATGAAGGGCGTCAAAGGTCGTTTCTTATCCCCTGGTTTGCAGTTGGTCAAGCGGGTTAGGTTTGTGTTCTCCCACGTGAATTTTCAGTTTTGCACCATTGGGATATATGTTGATGATAATTTATTTAAATACCACGTGTCTGCGTAAGTATATATATATATTCAAGAAGTTGGTTGGTAAACATTTAACTTTTAAGACGATGTATAATATAATATAACACAAGTCAAAAGATAATCTCTGCTTTTTCTGAACATTTTATGTTCCTCACAGAAAGGCAGCAGCGGCATTGGTTACCATATCGCCAAAGAGCATAGATTTTGGTGCGATCGACGCTAATTACGCTTCCAAATTGAAAGCAATCGTCTTGACCAACGATGGAAACAAAATGACGAGATTCTTTGTGGACTACTCAAAGGGGAAGGAACACAAACTAATAATAGACCCGAACAAGGGTTTTCTGCCTGTAATAACAATGCAACAGTAAAGAGTAGTTTTTATATTTAGATTCTACAATATCTATCTTCCAGCCGAGAAGTTCCAAAACGATTAGCGTGAGGATAATAAGCTCAGTCGTGGGGACATTGAATTTAGAGGTGTGGATCAAGTGTGAGGAACCTCTTGTAGTTCCGATAACCGCTACAGTTATCCATCCGAAGTTATTACCCTTAAACGTTTGCGCTACGTCTACTTTTGCTTTGGTCGATTTTCCCGTGACATACGTTGGCTTAAAGAGTGTTCAGACGGTATTTGTGAGGAACGAGTGTGAAAGCGCAGCTATGTTTTGCTTCGTGGGGGAATTTAAAGGCATTGTGCATGTAAGCAAAACATTAATTTATAAAAATCATTTATCCACCAATGAAGAAATGATTTTCATCCCTTGTACGACGTTACAGAGCCTTGTGCACTGTCGCCGATATCCAGAATTCAAATGTTTCGATGTTTACCCACGAGATGGCATTGCAGAATCGAAAGAGGTTAAAGTGTTACACTTTAAGTGAGTAGATTTCGTATCTTCTGCGTCCGTATCGTTTCGATCCATTGCAATTCTAGATTTGAACCTAAGTTTGGTAAAACCGAAGCTTTGGCGCCGTTCTATTTTTGTTGCTACCAGATGAATAGAATTCGGTGCAAATATCTTGAAGCTAATGAATATGAAGGTAAATCCACATCAGCAAGATAATTCGTCCTATTATAAACACATTCTTGGACTTTTGCAGGTCAGTTATTTGCAGATTACGGTTCGTTCTTGCCAATTGTCAGTGGGTCCTTCCTATTGGAAAGTAAGTATTTGTTTTTATCCAGCTAACACGGTATATAGTCAGTAATGCATAGGAAGTCAGGACAGTCTCATGGTACTCAGGCAAAGCTCATCTGACGATGGCAATTATAATTTAGCATCCCAGGACGGCGAATATTTAAAATTCTACTTGCACGCTGTAGCTGTACGCCCCTCAGTTTTGATTATCCCCGACGAGTTAATCCTAAACGGTTTAGAGATTGGAAAACGTGAAACGAGAGTGTTTGAATTGAGAAACTCTTCAATTCACTTACCTATAATCGCTTCCTATAGAAAGGTGCCGTTCGTAGACGTAGAGCCTAAATCCGTACTCATCAAAAGCGCGTCGAGTGTCGACGTATCAGTCTTTATAACCCCGCAGCACTTAAATTCTTGCGATACCGAGGTGCGATTTGATTTGATGTACTACGACCATCCTAGGGAGGATTCTAAGCCAAAAGTTATTGGGAAAGTAACGGCCAAGTTGCATTTTGATGTGAAGTGTGTTACTAAGGTGCCCTTACCTCAAATAAACAAGGCTTTGGGTCCCAATTATATTAAAGATGTGGGAAAGCATTGTCACAATATTACTTTCAATGATTTGGTTGAGATGCCTAAAGTAACTGTAGCTGGTGTGAAGCTATTTAAACGCTGTAGTGGGCTAATTGCCCTCCCGAATGATAGGCCGGGATCTTTAAGACCATGGAGGTCCAATATGCGGTACGTAGTAGTTTTATATTCTAATATTCGTCCAACAAAAGTTCTTCTCCAACAACCTCCCTTTGAGTAAAATCGTTTTTGTCTACAGTTGCAAGACTATTTTTACGAAATATCCTCGTTACGAACCACCGCTGGACACAGATCACGAGATGACCGTCTTAGAAAAGCAGCTTAGGAAAGACACCGACGAATATTACGTCACTTATCTTAGAAGAGAAGCTGAGAAACGAAAAGCTATCGTGGCAAAGAAGCAGCCCAAAACGATGGAGGACTACGACGTAACGGAAGTTACTAAGGTGATGAGCGGTGATGTCAAGCTACCAGATCCTGTAACGTTGAAGATGCAACATATATCTAGGAAACAGTGCTTTATAGCTTTGACACCAACGCAGATGAATAACGTTGTAATTTACCCGATGATTATAAATACAGGACCAGTAAGTGCTTGTTTCTGCTAAGTGTAAAATACCTTCGTCGTTATCTCATGAACAACCTGTTACCAAACTTATACCATTGTGGGTGCTCGGTGGGACATTTCTTGCATTCAGATATATCTTCTGGGATTAGTTTCATCCACAAATCATTTTTACACAAGCTTGAAAGCGTTGAGATATCATATAATCCCTATTCCAGATTGCCTCTCACGACCGGTACCATTTCACGATCAACATAAGGAACGCCAACACATTTCCAATACTTGTCTACATGAAATCAGATCTAAGCGTCTTATTCCCGGAGGGAGAAAAGAAGGTGATCAAGGGTACCACAGAATTTAAAGTACTCGCGACATACATATCGCACTCAGTCGGCTACTACACCTGCAATGTCGACGTCATCATAAATGAATGTATAGTCTTCGTAGTTACCATCATTGCTGACGTGTGCAGTCGCTACCTTCAACTCGACAAAGAGTGCGTGAACTTTATCGATGAGAACACGATCGAATTCATTGAGATAACGAATTCCCTGAACGCAAAAATATCCTTCTCCTGGCGTTTGGTATCTGGCAATTTTGAAATAGAACCGACAGAGGGTTCCGTTAAACCATATTCGACAACGCTGTGTCAAGTACAGTATTTTCCAGAAAAAGATGGTGCTCGGGAAACGGATGTCGATTTCTTTTCCGCCGATAAATATTCCCATCAGGTCAGATTATCTATACTGAGTGAAAAGGTGAAGCTTCAGTTCGTTCCTAATGAAATAATCTTCGAAGATATACCTTTGAATATGCCAGCGACTCGCCATGTTACGTTAGTGAACAAACAAAATGGATTCCAAGCGTTTTCGGTTGGATTGAACGATGATGAACTTTGCCAATACCTAAAGGTTCGCCCTTCTAAAGGGATAATCACGGGGAAAAGTCAAGTAATCATATCTGTAGTCCTGACTTTACCGATCTGCGCAAAGTTCTGCGGTAATATTAATTTCGACGTCCCCGGATTTAGTACTCTCACTTTACCAGTCAAAGGCAATGTAATTTACCCTAATATTATCGTGTCTCCCACAGTTGTGCACTTCAAAAAGATCCCAGCAAGCAGTAGGGCGTTTCTACCTTTTACTATAACCAACAAGTGTTGCACTCCTTCGACGATAAAATTTGATTTACGCAACTACAAGGAGTATACTATACACGAAAGTAACAGATGGTGGGAGGAGCCACCGATAGATTTCTTAAACTTGCCAGCTGGAGCTATAAAAAGTGTATATCTACATTTTTCACCGTCGCATGCGTTCAGGGACATGTTCTTCCTTCCAATGATTATAAACGATATTTTGGGACCTGTCCAAGATGAGATTACCAGCATAAATGTATTTCCGGACGCCGGTCCTCAAGATTTGTGGTACCAACCGATTGAGGTACCTAAAACATTACCCTGTGTCAAGATTCTGGATTACGCTATGACTCCAAAACTACACTTTTCAAAACTGCACGTTGATCTACACTATTCCCTCATCGCCAGCAAAGTGGAGACGAGGTACCGGTTGAGAATTTCTAATGTGCAGAGAAACGAAGACTACATTTGTATGCGTACAGATTACTTGGCGGATCCGTTACACATAGAAGTCCTCCCGGACAGGGAGGTCATCTTCTATACTTCCTCGATCGTTTGTACCTTAGCTCCTAACGAGGAAGTTGCTTTTCTGATATCTTTCCAACCAGAAACGTATGGGTTATACAAAGGTCGTCTGCCAATCTTCCTCAAATCAGACAGATCTAGAAAACCTCATAACATCATAACTATCACCGCTGATTTTCCTGCCCCCACTATACGAAGTGTCACCCCCGCCATTTACCTAAAACCATTACCTTTAGGCGTGACAGTTACCTGTACGAACTTGTTCTATCTGAGAGGCCATGGTGAAGAATGCACCATCACTTCAGAGGCAAACAGTGAGGACGCTATTATCGAATTAAACGATACAAAGTTGTTGCAAAACGAGATTTTAATAACGTGGAACATTGAAACTAAATACAGAACCGAACTAAATGTACTTTGCAAAATAAGTTGCTCCTGTAACGCAGAGTGTCAGATTTCTCTCTTGGGTTGTGTTGAAAATTGTTTGTTAACGACCTATGCCTTCATTGGAGCAAACGGATACAGATATTACGAGGAAATTAGGAATGAATTGGTAGCTGAAATTTCGGTAAGTTCTATTATACTTATGGTTATCCTCATTCCCACCCAGTTTCATACATATTTTGGCGCAGTACGATCTTAACATCGGTAAGTTTGATTTTTACATTCCAGTCACGCACAGCATCACCAATAGAAATGAACAACCACATTCAAAGAGATAATTCGTACTATGATTTGGACGAATTCTTCTGTGAGTACCCCTCATACTCAGCCTCGGATAACAATATCTTAGAATTTATGGATTCATGCGTGGTAGCCATGGAAAGCTGGATGTACACGCAGGGATTCTTTGGGTCTGCCTTCCATAGAATACCAGCTGATATTAGTTTTGTAACGTTCGAACAAAGTAAGAGTAAAAGTTGGACTCCTAACATGCCATACATGAAGCTCTTGCTCAATTTGACCGGACAAACTGTTGAAAAACGATTCAAACTCACGTAAATATTTCTCGATTTTAAATCTTTCTCATGTTACACCTTACCATTCCCATAGATTGAAATCTAATGACCGGTTTGATAAGGCATTGTATTGCTACGCTTTTTATAAGGATGCTATGCAGTTTCTGGCCGATTTAGGAGCATTTTTGCCTAATCTATTGCCTGAATATTTGCTAGATTATCCGCTGTATCGCTTATATACGGAACATGAATGCAACAACGCTAATCAACAAAATAAATTCGCTACGCAACTTTTAGCAGTGGAAGAATTTGAAAATGTATCAAAACAATGCTGGTTAGATATTATATTACAAACTTACAAGGTTCTGGTCCTCAGTGCAATCACTCGTTCGCAAGATTCAGAACCTGTTACCTCAGGAAAATGTCTACCTCACATTCTATTCCGCGAATCCTTAAAAATTCAAAAAGAAACAACTGTTTATAGCCCGGCTGAAGTGATGCTCTTGCAATGGTTACAATACCATTTCGAAGCTATAAGGATTCAGCATTGGTCGAAGAATCAGCACGTATACCCCAAAGAATTAGTATTTTTTGATGAAAATATGGACGATGGGTTTGTTTTCGCTGCCGTCACCTTAAGTTATTGTCCCTATTTAAAAGAACATTTTAAAAAATTGTATCTACAACCCCACAGCCTCGAAGAGAACCTACACAACAGTATAATAGTCGTACAAAGTTGGAAGATGTTAAATTTCAGCATAGACGTGCGAGCTCAAAGACTAATTTTTTCACATCCCGTAGCCAATTTGATACTGACCACGTACCTTTACGAAGTCCTCCCGGACATGTATCCGCGCGAAACTATCGATTTCTCTGCTGGTTTGAGCAAAACGTGTACTAGGGGCGTCGAAATCAAAAATCAAAACCCATTTCCTGTCGCCTATAAAGCCGCCTTCATCGGAGATGAGTTCGAAGATGCGTTCAGCATTCGAGAATCATTTTACGTAATACAACCTATGGGAAAATGTAATATTCTCGTCACTTACACCGCCAGATACGTTAAGGAGTACGTTTGTGCGTTGGTATTGAATGGGGAATGTAAAGGATACCGTTATGCTAGGAATAAGGTGGTTACTTTAGTAGGTAGACCGGACGTGAGACATGTGGTGAATACTATCAGCTTTAGTTTGAGCTTATATGTCTGCAAGGAAGTCAAATTAGAAGTCAAATCGCCATATCAAGGTGTAACAAGGTACTTATTTATACAGGCTGTCTTATTTAAAAAAAAGTGGAGTGTATATATCAATGTTAATTTAGTATTCGAGCTTGTTTTTTTATAACCACAGCAATCTCCTAGAAAATTACTAGGCTAACTAATTATCAATACCCCCCTCCTAGTTATTTTTCTCCCTCACTGTAACTAGATACCAGATCCAATTCAGCATCAAAGAATGCTCCAAAATTGCCGAAATAGAGGAACTACCTTGCAACAGGGACATCAAACCTCTAACCATATACAGATTCATTCCGTTGGATTCGGAGGTTGACTGTAACAATAAGGGCGAATTCCAGCTGAGCGGCTTATGCGCCACCCTCTTCCATACGACCGTGCCTACGTGGATATATTTCAGCAGCTCTGAACTGGGCGCGTTCTGTATAGAGATCGTGATAGCCACTAGTTTGGTACCGATGCTCCAAGAGGTAGTAGAGGTGGCCTTGCCCAAATCCGAAGGTGCGGTAACTCCCAAGCGACGGGAACCGCAAAAAGTGGTGTACATCAATATTCCGAGAAAGAATAAGTTGATGCGAAAGACAATCATGGAGACGTTGTTTAGAACATGGAGGAACGAGACTGAATTCTTAAAAAGTATAGTCAGTAAGTATAAACGATTCATACTTATTTATCCGCAACATCTTCTACCATTCTTGATATAAATATCCAGTCCTTGGTCGATCTATTACGTCTGAATGCTTCTTAGAAATCCTTTAGTGTGAGTGTTTAAGGCACAACAATGGAAACAACACTAAAGGAGTATGTATGAGTTCGAATTTAGGTTCCAGAAGTAGAGGAAAATAAGTTTATATTCCTAACTGTTACCACCTTATTTTTATTTATAGCTACAGTTACGGGTATGCACATCTTAGAAAAGCTCGTTGTTATTTGCACCCAGACTATGCCTTATTCCCTTTGCAAATCGATGGAATACACAGTAACTATGCATAAGAGAGCCGACATTAAACTACCCAAGACCATACTTCTGGAAGACATATGCTATGCCAAAGATGTCGCAATTCCGTTCTATTATCGGCCTTCAGCATCAGTGCCTGGGCACATTATCTTCAGTCTGCGCTCGAATGAAACCGCCGAGGTGAGATTTTACAAAGTGATCTTTCTTCGGGAGGAAGAACCTTTGCTATCTTCACCTTTTGCGTATGATCGTTTGGATAAGGTGTCGTAATTTGTAAGGATTAGAGGAATTTTAGTTTAAGCGCTTTTTTAAGCTTAAAGTATTTTGCCAACTAACTGTATATGATTTTATCAATTTTACACTCTTTTATACTTTTACAATCTGTATGTTATGTATGCCTTAATAAACAAAATAACAGCTGATGAAACACGGATCCTCTACTTTATCCGGAAACAAAAAATCAATCTAAGGAGTGGTGCAAATCAGAAAAAGGTCCCCCACCTTAAACCACCATGATTAAGTAATGATTAGGGTACTATTAAAATTCCAACCTTTTTCGTAATTGCGACACTTTTCTTCATGGACTTAACGGCATTTGTATTCTCAACTTAGTTTAGGAGTTAAAAACATTCGACTACGTTACATTCTTTCTAGTCTTATCGCCAAAATACCCAATTAAACAACGAAAGTGAAACGCAATCAGCTTTTGCAATAGCTTTATCGAAATGGAATACCACAAAATGGAACGAATTCAACGCATGTGTCAACACTTCTTTACAAAACGATTCATCGATCCTCAACAGCGAATAAACATCGATTTATATTATGCTGATACGCTTGCGTAAGGAGTGTAATATATTTCGGACACGAACGTCCATTGCTTTGCAGCTACCGCCGCGCCGTAGTGCCAACACCCGTGGAGCGGCCAAGATATAATTGTGTTGGGGTATAAGCAGTGAAATCGTCCGCAAATATATGCGGTTATTTTTTGTGCCGTTGATTATAATACAATCGAAAATTGCATCGACCAAACAGAAATTAGCAATTCAAGTCAGTAAGTAGTTCGAAAACATAGCGAAAATATCTGCATTGTTATTGTTAAGTATATTGCAGGAATTTCCATGTGGTATATTTATAATGCCCACTATGATTTCTATCAACTAACATCATTTGGACATGTGTTTGAAGAAATGCTGGATGGAATGGATTGAATTTTATTTAAATGCATTTATTATTAATAGTACTATTGCGATATTTTAACAGATAATATTGAGTGTAACTGTCAAATTACTAGTTTTTGAGTGGTCACTTTTATCGGGTTTCGCTGTAGTAACTCTTTCTTAATGGTTGTAAAACTATTATACAATTTATTTGAATTATTTCGATATATGAAATGTCAAATAACTGTATATCAATCGCAAATTACGACTATACCCAAACCCATCTGTTTCTGGTAACAAATAATATTGCTTGAAATTGATTGTGTTAGCTTTAGCAAATTTATAGTTTCCTCCGATGCGATGGTTTGTTATTAACGTCAACAAAATATATTAGATGAGATTGATTCTGTTCGCTGTCAAAGTCATAATTTTTCCCGATGGTCGCTTTCACCAGGTTTCGCTGTAATAACGTTTCTCTTCCATCTTTAAAACGTTATAAAAGCGTTTTAAAAATTATTTGAATCGTTTGGGTATCTATACATGCAACTTAATATGAAACGTCCAATAACTGTATCTTAAATGTATTTTCCATCCATCTGTTATTAACCCTGGATGGTTACTGTTCGTCGAATCGACGAAGCTCATTTACTCTCTATCACAATACTCTTTTATGTGTGTTCAAATTACGCTCTTTTTGTCAATAACGTTAATTGATGACGGAAGCTTGCAGTGAGCGGACGTACGCTGGATTTTTTTCATTTTTTAATTTTTTACGTTGAAGTTCACAGGTGTGTACTCGTCGCAACGACGAAGAGTAACTTTAGTG
>JARFOC010054034.1:0-19572 GCA_031763485.1 Osmoderma eremita | reverse complement strand
TTTATAATTCATAAAACACTAGTGTTTTATAAGCAGGTTTATGTATCTATAGTTACGTATTTAATGAACATATTATTCAATAGTCGTAGATAAATATATTTATTTTTTGCTGATCGACATTGAACACCAAACTTTAGTGACAACTGACGTGCACTAAACTGCCTCATTTACTGCCTAGGCATTAGAAATGTATAGTGAGCTTCACGATAAATTAAAATAACTTAAAATTAGTTCTAAGGGTTCGCTATTGTGTTTACCTGTGAAGGATTAAATGTTTGCAGATAGTATTTGTCTATTAGGGGGATATTAGGAAAAATTGAAAAAGGGCTACAGGTGCTGTTTTGAACAACAATTAGTAAGGAAAATATTGAAGTTTTGTGGTACATATGAACATTTTATTGGAAGAGTGATGATACAAATATATCTTCTATCGACCTTTTTTTATGTAAACGACATTATTATAAAATCGGGCGTAAGAATATTTCACCCTGCAGTGTTTACTTCAGTACTTAAGGATTCCCATTTCGATATAATTTTTGTAACCTCATTATCTTTATACAAGTTATTTTAAGTTATCGTGAAGCTCAGTATAAGAAATTAAGTTATAGTTTCTTGAAAATAATACCAAATGTAAAACAGAACACAATTATTGTTTATTATAAATGCTAATATTTACATTAGTACAATTGTTAAGAACCAATGGCTTTTGTTCTTGGACATTCGTTTTAATAGTTTTCTTCAGTTTACTGAAGATCTTAAAACTGCAATACTCGAATTACAACTGCTGGTTGTAAAAATATTTTCACTTATGTTGCATTTGCTAGCCACTGATTATTCAATGTACCTTTCGGCCACACTCGTAGACCTAGCAAAAATATAAAACAGTATTTTTAATTGAAATGTATATCTCTTGACAAAAAAAAACTTACTTTCAACCTCCATGTCTTTTAAGCATGGTATCTCCTCCAAAGTTCATTAACAATGTTGCTGAGGTTCTCCTGAAGCAGTGGCCAGTGTTTTCCTTAGAATTTGGCAATTTTGAGTATTCAGCTATTTCTGCAGGCATTTTTCCAAACTTATAGATACCAATATATTGTTGAAAGCTTCTTCCAGCCGAATACTTAAAAAGAATCTTGATGATTCCAAATTTGGGCAGCACGAAGTGCACTTCCGATAAATTTGCAAATAATCTTTAACCACAAACGATCTATGTTTTTTCGTTTTTGTATCTGGCAGCGTAATCAACAATTTGTCTCCCAAATCCTGAATATCTTCTAATTACAATATATCTTCAACAGTTCCCTAGATCTTTTGTGGTTTATAACCGCTTGATTGGTGCTTTAAAAAAGCAACAGCTTTTGATATTTAGACACATCGATGTTGTTATTGATGTTCAAAGTAGTCTTCTACAATGAGCGGTCCATAAAGAAGATTTAATTTTCTTCGATAATTCTGCAAAATATACCAGCAAAACTTCTTCTGAATATAGCTTGACTTTTTCTTATCACAACAATCTAGGAAATTTCTGTATGCTTGTTGATAAACTTTACGAGACTTCTCAGGCAGTAAATTTAGTTCCACAATTTTTGCAGCCTCACTATAATTACATCTCGTAAATCTTCAGAATTATTATCACTCATTTTTTAACATTGTATCAGTTACTTATCACTTTTTATTCGTTCAACTCCAGAGACACCAACCTCACAAGAAATTGACAGAAATTAACGAAAAATAATAAATAAGCTTGCTTCTCTTTCTCTTTAAGAACGTGAAACTTAAATGATCGGCGAAAAAATCAATTCAATTCGGCAACAAAGCTGATGTAAGCCGTTGCTGGGTTCAAAGCCTCGACTGCGTCTCGGCTTTGAAACTCCCAGCCGTGGCATTAAATCAGCTGCTTTGTTGTCTTATTAAACAAATTGTACTAAGAATGCAAATGTATAGAAAACATTTTCCGTGTTGAATTATTAAGGTACATGTATTCAGACCACCTGTTTCATTTCCTTTTCCAAAATAGTAAAATTAATAGAAAGAGAAACAGACTTGCAGTTATACACACGCATATTGTTTTTATTTTTACGATTATCATATGCATGCACATCGGTTTGTATGTATGTACATTTATGTAAGCTAGATGTGAAACGGAATATAGCAAAAAGGGTTAAATATGCGGGTGACCGGCGGTTTATTAAAACGCTCTCTTCCTGGCCTGTTGCAGGTGGTTAAGATCATCCGACCATCGGAGACCGCCGGACGCTACATTTCCTATCGACTGGTTTGTTGAAAACGGATATGCTTATACATTCAACACTTTCATAACGGAATGGAAAAATAATACGTTTTGCCCAGAAGGCGGGAAATGAAAACGATGTTTAACTGTTTCCGTTTTGTTTCGTTATGATTTGATATCTTGTATAACATCCTATGTTTAAATATTGTATTTACTCTCATTAAAAATAAATGAATTTTATATAAAAGAATTTGTACTATTTTAACTCCCTTTGTACCCACGTAATTATTACGCAAAATAAACGGCTTACCCAGAGATAAATTGTGTGCCTATCCATCTGGTGCTCTGCGAATACAACTAAACAGATTAGCCCGCCAAATATCATATATTTCAAACTTGACAGGATGCATAATTCCGTACTACCACATAAATCTATTCATTCCTCTGTACAAGCTTCTTTTATCATGGCTATAATTTTGTTCAGAAAGTGAGCACACGAGTTGCGCAAAGGAAACGCATTAACAGTTTCGATTAACATATTCGAAAAGGTTATGCCAATAAAGAAATAATGATTTTTGAGAAATGTAATAGAGAATACGTGGCTTCACGTATAGATGATGTAGTTTAGGAAAACAGCATCGCTTTAAAATATCGTTTGCATGCATGCGCGGTTATTTAAAAATATAGTATACGTTGCAAATGGTAATATTTTACATAAGATGAATATGAAAAAAAACAGAAGTTATAAAATTAAGAATGAATTTATTAAGTAAGTAAATGTTACAAGTTATTTCCGCCCTTGTTTTAAAAATTTGTTGCGCCCGTATACATATTGGGTCCCTACGACCTGCGTCCCAGTCGTTTCTCTGAAGAGTTCTGTTAATGCCATTTACCCAAAGGAAAATACCAAATATTAAAAATTCCTATAAAATTTTGTTTATTATTTCTTCAGTGTGATGGCGCGGCTTTTAATTGAAATATATTTCACTTTTTAAAATACTTAAAAGTACACAAAAAAAACCTTTTTTAAACATTTGTCGCAAAAAATTTAAAACAATATTATAAGATCCATACAAGCGTTTGATAAAATTTCGTGTACAGTATCTTAAACGGTAAGGCACACTGCTGGAGAAATCCTTTTGAAAAATTACATCATGCCATTCGAGTATTTTATCGTGACAAATAATCTTATTTTTGCAAGTTTCACATCTATAAAATTCAACAATTTTTTTTTTTTGATATAAAGCCACTAATGTGCATATTTTATCAACATAACGAATTGTGTACGTTTGCATAATACGACTCTAAAATTCCATAGTTGTCATTATTAACCGGTATATTTGCAAGAGAAATTTTTATTAAATCTACAGAATCTTCAGTCTCCCAATTTGCTCTAAATTAGTGGCTGTTGGAATAGTTATTCATCAGTAACGTTTTCTAATTCCCGTAAAATGATGCAGGTGTCGGATTAACATTTCTTCCAAAATGTTGCCTAATTTGGCTAAAGAAATTTAAATACCTCGTTCTCACGAATGTTGTGTGGTATTTCTTACTAATATAATCTAAGACACCTTTCATACTCTCCAAGGTCAGTAGCTAATAATAATAATAATAAAACAATAACAACAGAAATAACGATAATGAACAATAAGTATACGCACAAAACTACATACCAAAACAACTATTAACAGCTAAAGAAAAAATTGTAGTAAATTTAAAGCACTCAAATACACGTGCAAATATCAGCTGATAGGAAAAAGTCAATACCACAATACTATAACTCTACAGAGTTCTAGAATTTTTGCTCTCAGAGTTATGCACTCAGAGCCCTCTATGCGTTGAGGAACCTCTGGTATACACCAAAGGTATACTAGTGCAGGCCCCCTCATCTTACCTAAGTCGTACGTATAATGACAGCGAGTCATAATTTATAGAACTGCATGCAACCGAGCAATGGCTCTCATTACAAATTACAAATATTTTGTTTCAATTGGATTATTACTGACGGTTTATTGTTGTATAGACGTTCTTTAAGATATCACATAAAAATGGTAGGCAGTAGTAAAATCTGATGGAAACACACTTGATCTTGCAAATATTTAACCAATCTTATCTAGTTTGTGACATCACGAAACTCGCTTATGATCGTAAGTGCTTCATTCACTACGTTTTATAAACTACAAATTACTATAGTTGAATGGCCCAACCCATGCAGTAAGCAACACCGCCGTGATGCGAACACCGAAAATATTAATTCATCTGTTATAATTTTTGTTTCTAAAAAGCTACCTGCTGCCCTTGCTGTCATTTCAACACTTCCAATTTTAGAACTGCCTGGCTGTTCTTGATAGGTTATAAATATATTCAAAACCATATCTTTGTCTTCCACAGTAAAATGTTTTGGAGGTATCTTTTTAGGAGGTGAATTTTCCATGGTGTAGAATGTAGGGTACACAGAAACACAAAACGATTCTCTCTCGAAAACAAATTTGTCGATATCCAGATATAACCTATTGTGATAAAAGTGAAGTATAATAGCCTTTAGAAAGACTGTTTTAATATATATATATATATATATATATATATATGGATAAAATAGAACGAACATGAATGAAATACTAGATAGTAAGTGAGAATAACCAAAACGCAAAACAAATACGACAAATGCAAGGAAATTTGGCAAATTGCCCTATTGTAAGCAAGCCGATATGAAGCCGCCTGATTGACCAATAATAAATATGATAAAAATATGACGCGTTGATACTACACACTTGCCATATAGTTCTCTACTGCATCTGTTGGGCGATTCAACTATATTTATTTTTTATACCTACTATTACGTGCAGGCTGTGGGGCGCAACTCAATTTTGTCTCTTAACTTATAAAGTACGTATCTATGATAGCATGCAATATAATTTCGCATATCTCAAATTATTGAAATAAATACTCGCTCATATTAGAAATAAAGCTAATTAACTTGAACTTATTTGTGAAAAAAATATAATGATTCTATTCTTACCATAACAAATAAAAGAAATATCGAAAAAAATGCCATTACAGGCTCATACAGTAGACCTTGGTTATAACGAACGTTAGGGGACTGCCCAAATCAGTTCGTTTTATCGGAAGTTCGCAATATGCCATGAAAACTGAAAAAAGTGTTTTAAAACATTTTTTGTCAGATGTAAAAAATTTAAAGTTAGGTAATTACCTAATAAAGAGACTAGAGATACACACGGTAACGTCAAAGACAAAGAGTATTTAAAGAAATCTGTTATTTTCGACTGAACCCCCATATTTTTAAAAGCTTTATATTAATTTGACTTGTATCGGGTATGTCAGGAGTCACCAGACCTACCCACAATTTTAACGCACTTCTGAATGTCGTAGCGATCGGAAAATTTTGCATACGTGCGTATCCAGGAAGACAATGCCGTATTCATGTACTTTCGAGCATATTTGATAATGGATTATTATTCAAAATAATTATTTGTTACTTCAAAATTCAAATTTCGATAAGCGATATTAAAGACGGTGTTCGTTATTGTGCGAATTAGAGAAATTATGGAAAACTTGCTCTAATTAACGGCATCGATGTCCACAAAGTCAAGGGGACTTTGACTTTCCCTTGACTTTGTGGACTTCGATGCATCAGTTATATTTCAGCCAGATTTTCCGCAGTTTGCTCGGCTCTGCCACGCACAGTAGTGAATACCCACCCACCTTAGTGGCGGAATTGTATTGTTTACCTTTAGGAGTAAAGACGTTTTAAGATAAAAATATATTGAAAATTAACTGTACAAACTAGTACATAATCGTATATTGAGTACAAATGTCAAAACATCAAGAAAATTGTCGTAAATAACATTTTCATGGAATCTTACCTATATACAGATGCATCCATAACCTAAAAACTAAAATGTATGTATTATTTATTAAATTGCCATTCGCCTGTACTCGAAGATGTTTATAAATAAATGGTGTGCTGTTGCAAAGTTTAAGTGGAATTTAAAGGCGAAAATATAGTCAATTTATGTTAAACTTATGATTGTAATAATCTCTATGTATATTTGTTCACTTCATTGTACCTGCCTATAGGTTTATTGTAATGCTACTGATGTTACACATATATTTTAAACTATACTCACTCTAGGAAATTGTAACTCTGTGTGTAGTTAAATAAATGATGTATTTTCTAGGGCTTGGGTTCTTGTTTGACTTTTTTCAATTAACATATATTGAATGGTAATCAATTTTATTTAAACATAAACAAAAAATACCTTATGGACAATTATTAATAAGAGGAACAAATACAAGTACGTTATTTTGATTAGCATGAATATATATTATCACAAAAAGAAATTTAAAATTACTCTGCCTTCTATCGTTTAGAAGTGGTTTTTAAGATTTCCAAACTTTTTAAAGTAGGTAGTTCTTACTACTGACAGATGCTTCCAAAATATATCAGTAGTTTACTTTTAAATACATTAGTATTGTAATATTTAATCTCTATGTATATTTACCTGTTCACTTCATTGTACCTGCGTATATGTTTATTGTAATACTAGTGATATTGCAAATATATTTTAAATTACGTATACCTATTCTATGAAATTATAACTCGGTGTATAAATAAATAAATGATGGACTTTCTAGGCTTTGGGATTGTGTTTGACTTTTTTCAATTAACATATATTCACTGGTCATCCAATTTTATTTAAACATAAACAAAAAAATCCTTATGGACAGTAATTAATAAGAAAAAGAAATATAACTACATTATTATTAAAAAGGATGAAATAAATATATATTTAAAAAAATAAGAAGGAAAGCTTTATATAGAACGCTGTAAGAAGGATAAAACAAGTTTTTTTTGTAAGCCCTATTTGTTCACCCCACACTAAGGATAAAACAATTTTTTTTCGTAACTTTTTATTAAGCTTAAGTTTTTTTGTTCTTAACCATATTGATTTACATCAAACAGGGATGTAACTCTATTGGTTCACCCACACTACGATAAAAAAACTTTATAAAAAGTTACGAAAGAAAAATTGTTTTATCCTTAGTGTGGGGTGAACCAATAGGGCTTACGAAAAAACTGATTTGATCCTTTTTGGTGCGTTCTGTATACAGCTTTTCCTTTTATTTTTTTAAAATATGTATTATATTTATTTCATTTAGTTAGAAGAATCTTAAAAAGGTTGCAAAACTGTGGTGACTTTTGCAGATCTCTGCTTAATCATAAAAAGGATACGCGTACTAACCTACCCTAATTGAGGCACCTCTTCCGAATTTATTAACAAAAAACAGCCTAATTTTCAGCGTATATTTTACCCCCTAAAATCGTTTGATGGCTGAAATGGAAATATATATTAGATCTACAAAGCTGCCAATTCATGCACCGTCTATGGACGAAAGCATCAGGTTTTAAACAAGGTAACTAGTGTAATTGAATAATTTTAGGGTAAGTAGTTATGTGGTTGAAGATACGATGATCATTTGTTCTCCGAAAGTTGTTCCGCATCGATCACAAGTTGACGTATTTCAGGGTTTTATTAAAATAAAAAAATTATTGGGAATTATTTAGGCTGTTTCGATTTTCTGTGAACACCTACCTATATATGCGCAGCCTGAACCAATATGAATGAAACCAAGTTGAATTACCCGCTTCATAATGTAATACATTTTGTTATCTTATGTTGGTCATAATGAATTTAAAACATTCGTAAGTTATTTCATTGTTGATACGTGTTCCTATAAGTAAATTTTGTTAATTGTTATTATTTTTTTTTACTGAATTCTACTTGCGTTTAATGAAATTTCACCACATAAAAGTAGGTTGTCTACGATTTGCATTTAACACAATTATTCCTTTATCATCCATTTAGAAATATTTATTGAGATTTTATTGAGATATTTATGGCTCTTAGCTGTTTTTCCAAAGGAATTAAATTACAAGTTAGCCAGAAATTCAATTTGGCTTAATCCATTTTGGCTTACTCAGTATAACACACGAAGGTTTAAGGCCACCCTGGTTTATACACTGTTACAACTTTCGATACCGACACACAAGCGTTAACGTTAATGTATCCATTTACATTCAAATCGCCAAACATTCCGCATTAAATCAAAGGAAAAATTCAGGTAGCATTTCACCTACCCGCATGCCGTTTTAGAGCCGAAACGAAAACGAAAATATATGGATATACGTTCGCGTACTTTCTGGAAAGACGATAAGCATCGCACACTTTATTATTCCCATGCAAATTTACCGCGGCATGAGCTTTCGCCTAAAGGGGGGATATTTTCGGGCATATGGGCGCGCGTTTTAATAAGTAACGGATTAGGGATGCAGGTGCTCGCTTAAGAACGCCGTTCTCGCTATACCCGAAGAATACATTCACTCATACAAAAAGTATACGCAGACGCAAACACAGTCGTTGACTTAAAATCGCATAAAAATGCAAAAACAGACATAAATATCAGTCGTCGCTGACCATACACTTCATTAATTTCACTCCCCATTGTACTAAACACGTACGGTTCTAAGAATAGTACCCGCGTGGAACATAATGACAATGTTTGTTTTCTATCAGAAACGGGTGAGCTAATGTTTGATGTCTGGCCGACCCTGTCAGACCGCGTGGGTTAGGTTTACGACTAAAATCGTTGGCGTATAATTACCGGGCAATAAATAATAATCCCTCCTGACGAATAATTGAATCCGATAATGTCCGGCGACGGATTTAATTTAGAGGAAACCGGCATCGTATAATTATGGAGGTCGGCATTTTTTCCAGGTCGCTTTATTTTAATTCCGCTCCGTTGACGTAGAGTGGTGGATTATAAAATTTTGTTTACGCTTTGTCGAATTGATGCAGTTTAACATCTGTAGCAGACCGACCTTTCGATATAGGTCACTTGTTTGAGAATTCCGGGTTTAATAATAAACTGGATTTACTGCCATCTATTTTATGAACGTACAACATCTAATAAAACTAAACACAAATCTATGTATAATATATGTGCGGGTGTAACTTTGGAGTTGGTAAATATTCTAAGCCGGAAGATATTTTGCACACAGTCAGTTCCTGAGAGAATGCTTCATACTTGATACACCAGGCGAGAGAATGTGGACATTAATTGTGAAAATAGACGTGTGCATTCTAAAGCATGAGTTAAACATTATTCCATTACAGGCGAACCTCAACTTATGAACATAATACGTTCCATAAAAATGGTTCGTAAGTTAAAATGTTCATAAGTTGAATTTGTAATGTCTTGTGTAACTTATCATTATTATCGCGTACATATACGATTATGGGTGTTCGTAAAATTTTGTGAAATAATAAAAAGCAACTTACATATATGCAAAGATTTTATTTAATACTTGAATTTTAAATGAGTATATTCGTACATAATAAACAATAAAAGTTAATTCTCTTACATTTTTTATTACAATAATACATATAAACATATAAATTTGTATGTATCTGTCTATCACTTTTATTTTTCGAAACTGTATCCGTGTTTATCCGGATTTTGATCTGGTTTAATACAAAATGAATCAACTGTAGTTTGAAGTTTGAATGAATGATTCATATTGAAGTAACGCTCAACTAAAGCAGAAGATTCCGCACTTTCACATCGTATGATAATGTCCGTTTTTGTTTCAATATCAATTTTTCTACGTTTTATAACACCTGCCTTACTAACCTTATGTTTACGTTCCCCCAGTTTTTTTTTCATTAATAAAAGGCGTTGCATCATTAATACCGTTTGTTACCGTTTACTGCACGTAGAGAAGCTAATACACACAGACGTACAACGTGCATGTTTCAGTTAAAACGGGGAACTACCAAATACGTAAGAGCAAGAGAATATGTTAGTTAGTCAAATAAGTGGTATCAATTTTGGCTGTTCGTTACTTCGAATGTTCGTTAGTTACGACGTTCGCAAGTTGAGGTTCGCCTGTATAATGTTATTATAGGAAGTAGTGTTTTGAAAACATTTCATCTAACCAAACGGAAAAACATTTATGTTATGCATATTCACATCTGCTTGTTGTGTATGAAATCCCAACGTTCGTAAAACAGATGTGTTGAATTTTCCTCATAAAAGTAAAAATTTTAAGTTTTAAAAGGAAAAAGTGTATTTCTCAAAAAAAAACTCAATTTTGTTGAATACCATTTTTGTACCAATTTTAATAAATATTGTCTGGTAGGATACACATAATAATTTCATCTTAATGCGGTTCTTCACTCCTTACAAATACATACTGTTCAATTCGCTATTATAATACTATTACTCGCGTAATTTTTAAATAATTTTGGCAACAACTATATATGTACACTAGGAGAAAGAATTATCCGGGCAGCGCGAGCTAGAGGAAAGATACACACCCCGCTACAGTCGGGCGGCTGCCGCTAGTTAGGACTGAATCGCATATCTACTTTAAATAACAACTACCCAGATTTGGATTTGTTCCGCAGCACTCTGAATATTCCAGATAAAAACAAGTATAAAAATTAAAAAAAATTCCAAGCAGTAATATACTTGAAACACACTATGATATATCTTTCCTGTAAGTATTTATTGAACGGAAAGATTTATAAATTATATTTAACATATAGTTTGATACCCCTTTCCAAATTTTATATTTTGATAAATGCATTTTAATTGAAACATGGCTTCATTGTTTTATTGATACTATCTTTTATACTTCTTAAATAATACCAACTTGTTCTGTATTATGTAAGATATGTTATAATGTTTGTTGGAGAAAATAGAAATACCAAGCATTTACTGTATATTACAAAATAAAAAAGCAGATAGCTTACACTTTAGTGAAACACTCTTCTTTAGCATTTGAGATAAGAAAAAACTGGTGGGAATAGACAAATTTAAGACGTTTCGAAAAAATATCTGCATTCTCAAACACAGTAAATCGATTCTGGCTGGTCACTATGCGGCACTAATTTGAATTTTTAGTTTTGATCTCCTCCGTCTTAAAATTACACTTCTTAGTTAGCACGTATTTATAAGTATGTGGATCATTTGCAGTCGTTTGCAGTCAACGCCAAGAAATGTCATTTTTATTTAAATCATTTTTCTTCTCTTCCTCATCAACCTGCCTTTTACAGTTTTTTTTTAATACAATTACATTATTCTTCGAAAGTAGTCTGATTTTAACATTTCCTTATTCACAAATCCTCTTTGCCCACAATTTGTTGTGTGGTATGACCGAGATCCCGAGGTGTCCCACTTGATTGCAAAGATATGTTTCTTGCCCTTGATTTCTAATAATTATTAATGACCCAAATGCGATAATTATAAAGAAGTGCGTACCAGAAACTCCCACTTATGGATGATGGAGACCAAAGTTAGAGACTCCAATAAGTGAAGAGCATAATTCGTAATCACCAAACGTCTTAGATTTTTGTATACCCATTAGCACTTTTTAACAAAAATACTGAAGAAATCTGGCTTCTTAAAGTGCAAACCTTATCTCTCATTTAATTTTGTAATATGACTGATATACAATAGATAACTCGTTTGCGACAAACGTATTCTGCATAATACTGAATTTATGTAGGTGGGTATTATTAAGAGTATAAATATTTATTAATAAAAATGCTACCCAAAACATACAGTTTTCAAATGAATATTAGACTATCTGTCAGATACAATTTATAAAATTATAAATCTTTGAGTTCCAAAACTCAGATCTGTCACAGACAAAATATATTATGGTGTGTATATTATTATTAAAAATGTTTGCTTTTGAAGTTTTTATTACTTGTTTTTATTTGGATGTCATAGAATGCCGACGAGCACGTGACACTTTTTGTAATTTAAAACAGACATGCCAATTCAGTCCCTACTAACCACAGCGGCTTGTCGTATGGCGTGTATCTTTTCTCTCGCTCGACTGCCCGGATGGTTCTTTCTCCTAGTGTACCTGCTCAGCTTATATAATTCCGACGAAGTAAACATAGTGTTATATGCATATACAGGGTGTTTACAGTCTTGTGATTTTATTTTCAAGGGGTGATTAAACATCTTAAAATATGGTCATTTCCGTAAAAATCTGTTAATAAAGTTACATAATAAGAGAGATATTAATGTTTCAAAAAATTTTGTACTTTTTATTTTTAAGTGGTGATTAAGCATATTAATTTCAACAATTTTTTTATGTTTTTACATTGAATCCACTTCACAGTAGTTGTTCAAAGTTATCGCCGTGTTGTCGAACGCAGTCTCGCTCAACGTATCCATGAATTGGCATAATTTACTAGGCCCGTCGAATTGTCGCTGCAGCTGCCTCAACGCGGTTACGAAGATCAAGGTCGGGTGATTGAGGAGGCCATGGCACAGAACCACTTCGACCAATCCACTTATTTTCAAAGACATTATCTAAATGTATATATGTATAGACTGTGGAAATCAAGTGATATTAATTATTTGGAAAAAATCTCCAAGGAGTACAGCGATTTTAACTTAAGCAAATATTTTTAGCCTATTTTCAGATTCTTATGTCATTTGTTTTCATGTTATGACGTCATCGACTTCTTTTCTAACGACAACCTTTATTTATTATTATTGGTTTTGGTAGTACTTTTTATTTGGTTTTCAATTGTATAAAATTTTCAATGTTATATTTGAAAAAAAATCGAGAAAAACAGTCTTAAAGTTCAAATATTAAAAGTTTATTAAATTTTATTTACTTGCCGGTGTTTAAAACGTAGCCGTAACATAGTTACTCAAATCTCGTATGGTTTACGGTAAATGTAATTTAAGAACTGTTATTTCTGTGCTTATTTTTGTGTTGCATGTTATTGTTAGTTTTTTTTTCTGGTTAATCAATTTAGTTTCTTTTTATTACAATGCTTGCCTGACGAAATCATTGTTATTACTAACTTTAAATTGAGTAGATTTTTTTTCCAAAAAAAAAAGACATCAACGGAAATACTGAATTTATGCGTCACCTAATTTCCACACTGTATACATAATGTGTTTGGATCGCACAATACAGCTGATTATGCAACGCAACTGCATTAGCAGCGACAGACATTCTAATGTATGGACAACTGTGTCGAACTTCCTTGTCCTCATCACTGTACGACGTAGAAAGCCTGCTACTTTTTCAGTATGCCGTATGCATCCACTTTACCATAGGTGTAACCTTAAAAAAATATGGGCGACATCTACAGTACAGCAGAGCATTTATAGCAATGATTTCAGCGGGCGACGCTAGTCGTAAACCCTGAAATCTCTGTTACAGCGTGTGATCCTTCTTTAATGCTGTGTAAAATAGCATCGTTAGTAATTATAAAACAAAATAAAATTCTTTAATTTGCAGAAATAAGGTGGTATATGTACAAGTATAATACTTCTAGTAACCATTTAGTGTTATTTTGTGAAAGGATTACTCCTGAAATTTCGATTGTTACTCATGTGAAAACATTAATTTATACCCTCGAGGATTACGGCTCCAATTTGTTAGAAAGAGATGGTAAGATCTGATAAAACACAAAACGAAAATAAAGGTCACGGCTGCCTGCCTTTTGTCAATAGCATTCAGCTTTGAAATTATTTAGTCTATGCAAGGTAGTAAATTGTAGACCACATGCTTTGTCCATTGTTTTGTGCTAGAAATTTTTTTAACACCTTCGATGGTTGATTATCCGCGCTCTTTATTCCTTCTATGCTCTTAAAACATTTATATTTTAAAATGGACAAAGTCTATCCTGATGGTGATATATCTACTATCAGTTCCAACTACAAAGTCGTGTGCCTGACAGGAGGGTAACCGACCGCTTCACGTTCTATAAGTAATCTTCGGTAGGTTTATTTCGTTTTTATTTTGTCCGTTATTTTAATATTGTATTACACTTGTAGGTACCATATTTAGTTTAACCATATCTGTCCTGTAAATGTTTTATTTGCAATTGTATAAGTAAAGACTATTAAAATTAGAAAAAAATAGTTTCTTAAATAAAAAATAACAAAAGAATAGCGAATTAAGAATGGTATAGAAGATTTCCTGGAAGCCTATTCAGTAATTATCTGTGGAATTCGTTCATCGAAGCTTAAGTCCCAGAATACGGTTTAGAGACATCACAACTCAATCAAACTAACGAATGGCAGACGCTATGTCCGGCACGATATCTCCCAGAGCTGCGAGAGAGAAGTTTGCTACTGGCAAATTAAATCCCAAATGATAATCTAGGGGAACTGAAGTTAGCTGTTTAAATAAGGAATTAGCGAAATATTCGCAGCGACCCGCTTTTCGCAAAATAGGACAAAATAAATAAGCAGACGTTTCGACGGAAGTTTTAGCGCTCGCTAATTCGCGACTTAACGAGACGTAGCCGTCCGGCTGTAAAATTTCATCAAACTGAATTATTAGTAAATCGACATAGGAGAGTCGTCGCGCCCCATAACAATTACTAATTAAATCGCGAGGAGGGATCCGTTAAATTCGAACGTTCAGCGAGATGACAAATCAGTGATGGAATTGTGACGGCGATATAATTGGAAGCTTAGCGGGCGCAGAATATCCGGTGAGATGGAAACGAGTATTTATCTGATTAGTCCGTTTTGTAACAAATAAACAAGATATCAGGAGAGAGCTGAAATGGAAGTGGAAGAGTCCGTGCGTTCGCATCAATATGTATGCGCCTCTTAACTGCCGGCCAATAATTGTGACGCTATAATTATTAATGCTCCTGAGGGCTCGCAACAAGACCGCATTACCAGCGATTAAAAATAAAATATTAAAGGTGATAGCGCTTAGCAGAAGCGGATGGTTTCGTGAGCAAAATGCAGATACAAGAACAGTGGCGTGGTCAGAATTATTTAATAGTATGTGTTGAATAAAGAAAAGGTATTGTTACTAATTTTTTAACTAATCTACCAGAATATAGTCGATTGGACGAAGGAATTAGCATTTTTTTCTGTATTAGAATAATGATTAAATTATATTTTGGACCAACCAATCTTTGAAACTTTTTCAATTACTGGGGAAATAATGATGTTCGTTTACGACACTTCGATTCACCAAAGTAAGCAAACCATTTCTATTAGGAATAGATTTTAGACTCAAAAAAATATTTAAGAAAAATATAAGCATTTCCTATTATTCTTTCTCACTGCCCTGGCCCAGCGTGGGGTTGAGCCCACTCAGGTGGTTTGGCTACGTTTCATGCTGGCGCAGAGGGCAATAGAGGTTACGGACTAGGAGGCTCGTGCACAGAGGCTGTTCCCAAGGAGGCGTCTTGTCACCACCTCTGTGGAACTCTGTGGTAGATGACCTTGTCCATGTGCTCAACGTATCCGTTTTTCACACAATTGCCTATACGGACGACATTACCGTCCTCATAGATGGTACATTTGAGGGCGCGCTCTGTAACCTCATGCAAACTTCTCTGAAATCAATTGAAAATTGATGCAGAGAACATGGCCTATCTGTAAACTCAGATAAAACAGACACCAACAAAAAGAAAATGGGGCACGTTCATCCACCAAAACTGCTCGGCAAGTCCCTTAGTTTTTCAGAAGAAGTTAAATATCTGGTGGTTGTATTTAACAGAAAACTGAACTGGGGCCGGCACGTCAAAGCAAAAAACCGAACACCCGCGTGTTGTCTTTTGCCTTCGTGTTCTAGGGAAGATTTAGGGACTCTCTCCGAGGATCACGTTGTTACTGTACACTGCCATAATCGGGTCCATGCCAACTTATGACGCCCTGGTTTAGTGACCACGAGTGCGATGGTCGGCAGCGAGGAACCAGCTGACACATGTGCAACGCGTCGAATGTCTTAGCGTAACGGACGCAATGTGAACCATTCCGACGGCGGCAATAGAAGCGGTCCTTGTGTCCCACCACTAGATCTTTTCGCAGAGGAGATGGCGCCTAGGCTATAAGACTACCATCTGGTAGCCTTTTGGACGCAGTCGAGGAGACGACACTAAAAAGCACAGAACACCTGCGTCGCTGCGCATGCGTCAAATGAGCGCGCAAAATTAATGATACAATACAATTTCATGTTAACCCTGCTCAGTTCAGAAATGTACTAGAAAATGTTAGCGGGGATTAAGCGCCCAAAATTTGACAATTTTACGCTTGTTATTCGAGTAGTAGGTAGTCATTTAAACTAAATGAGTACAAATTGTAATTATCTACAAAAGAATGAACATAAATGTAATTTATTTAATATAAAATTATTTATATCGTGGCTTAAAATTGTTATTGAAACACGAAGTAAAAACAACGTCTCATGCGATACAAAGGAAACCAATTCAAACGCCCTAAAAGTTCGTTAATTTTGCGCGCTCATTTGACGCATGCGCAGCGACGCAGGTGTTCTATGCTTTTTAGTGTCGTCTCAGTCGAGGGGGCGTGTGGCCACATTAGCGACATTTGAGAGGGCGTGACTAAGATGCCTCTCTTTGATGGTGCGAAGGACTGCTTGCCGCCTGTGTTTTTCTTTTATGAACGATACTGTCTCAACATTGAGCTCCACGTCGTACTGTCACCAACAATATCTATTTTCGCGGGTAGATCTAAAAGCACACCAGGGACTGAAGCAGGAATTTTCTTTCCGGAACTAAAAATTGACCCAATCCTTGCCTGGGAGTGCATACCTCAGCGGAGAATTTGGGAATCTAATAAGGTGCGAGTGAGATTCACGCAATGGGCATTAAGGGGGAGCACATTACTGTCTAGAGCGATAGCCAAACTGCCCTAAAGGCCCCAACAACTACAAAATTTCTTCGGGTATGGTGTTTCAATGCCACAACACCTTGGAGGCGATCCCTGAATGAATACAATGAAGGGAAGTAATAGGTCTCAACTTCAAGCGTTTACAATTTAAAGAAAATGAATGTCAAAAGCGTGGCAATATCTGTCAGGTCTTCTTTTAAGTCATAGCCTCTTTAGTATGCGTTTGCCGCCATATGTTCATAGGAACATTTTTTTATTAAAATATTAATAGGAATCACATCCACAAATTTGGTAACGTAGCTACTTATGAAATACCTTCTATATATATTTCTTCAAGGATTTGTGGTAATAGAAAGGGGTATTTCAAAACTACACAAAAAATAATGAAAGGTATTCATCGTAATATCTTCTATACGCACGCATCAACAACCCCGCCACTGTATCAGAACCTCTAGAATTGTCGACTTGTATAAGTGGAACCGACCGAAACGATATATATGCGTAGGCTGTCGTCGTAGTATCCTTCCAAATAATAATTAATCACGAAATAATCCCCAACGAAATGTGCTCGAGGCTGAATAGCATCTCGGAATCCAGATTATCTCCAGCGGAGGACACTGATAAGTACTCGTAGAAAACTGCGCCGATTTAGACGGCCCATTAAATTCGAACATAAAAACTTCCGAGATGTCCACTTCAGAAATTGGTAGCGCGTTTCCTACACTGCCGGACTCCTTCGAGTCCAGCGATTGTACTTGATTCATGGGATTATAGAAAAAAGAAATCGGAAAATAACTGGATAACCTCTAGAGCTGATCGAGGTATACGACTCAATAAGCTTTAGCCTAGTTTCGTATTTATTTTAGTTTTATTTGTATGATATGTTGAACGAGAACCTACAGATATTTTATACAAGCGTAATAATTACACTTAGGCGATTTGTAGGTGATAGAAAATAAGAGGATCATTTCATAGACGTCTCCTTAGAATTTCGGTAAACGTTTACTACTGTTGTCGGAAACTAACATATAAAAAACAAAACAAATGAATTCTTAATTATCTTCTATTCAAAATACTTCAGAACGCAATGCGTGCATATTAGCTCGTAAAATATGCCTAAACTTGATAATAATGGTATAAGAAGTGCTACCAAATCAAGATATAGGAAGATATTCGGAAGGAAGAACAACGTCAGGGTAAATTCATGCATCAAGGCTGCTGAATACGAAATATGAAGGATCCGATCGTCGAGCAGAACAAATAGTATTGGCGAAAAGGTAATGATGACTGCTAGCGATAACCGAATAATAGGCTTGTTAAGAACAAGTGAGAATTGTTCTGGTTTCTGTCATTGAAACGTTGCTTGATATTTTTAAAGGAGAAAGATATTAATTGGACAAATCGTTTATTAAAGTAAAATTTTGGAGCATTAATACTATCGCACTATTATTATCGGAACGAGGAAGGAAAGAGAAAACGGGAAAACACATAATTGCAAAATTTAAGTAGATTCCTATTCTACTAACATCAAAATTTAAGGTTTCTTTTGAATTTATTAAAAATTAAAAATACACGGTCATTTATTTTGTTTGCTTCTGTGGTTGCTTAATTAGCTTAAGTAAGCAACCGCATTGATTTGATGTAACTACATCAAGAGCTACCTAAAGAAATTTCAATAGTTTCAAAGTCAATAATCGAGGGCTGGACGATAGGGCGACGAATGCTACTGATTCTGCTAATTTGCTTGATCCACACAAACATGATAGTGTGCAGACTACAAATAGCATTTTTTTTATAAATACGCCTCGGAATATTGACTTTCGTACTTGAGAATTCATATGTCGTAAATTGATTCAATAAGTTTCATTTCCACCTTCGTTATCGTAAAATATTTATGAGAAATCAAAAATAACCAAAATAATTAGTTCTTAAATTTCGTTCATGTATTGTATTAGTTAAAATACACAAAATACAAACCCTAACTTTGTTTAACAGAGTATTCCTGACATTATTGTGTTTCTGACTACCTATTGCTCACTGTTATTTTCTATAACGGGGGTTGTTGCCATATATTATTTGGTGGCTGTTGGTATTAATCACGGTTTTTGTAATTTGTCAATTTCGGTTCAAATTTTTGTGTCACTTGTATTCTCCCAGTTTTTCTTGTCTTCTATTGCGTATTTATCTTCAAACAAATCAGTTTCCATTGTGAAAGGTTTATTAAAGCGTGATTTGCTGGGGATAGTATCATAACGAAAAAAGCAAATACAATAAACATGTACTCAATGAAGGAGCCGCTCAACAGGGACACACCATTCTGAGATTACCACCGTAACACTGTACCTTAAATCCCATTGAACTGGTATGAGAACATGTCAAGAATTATATGAGGCACAATAATACAAGATATGCCCGTGCTTATTCAGCAAGGATACGACAATGTTTCAGTACAGAATTGGCAAGATAACATTAAAGATGGTATGAAAAGTAAGGCAATTAATATTTATCATAGTGGTTATATTTTACTTATATTTTATCAATTTTAACCAATGACGAGGCTTCACAGCCGATACCTATTAACCAAGGAGTCCGACAGGGTTGTTGTCTTTCCCCAA
>JARFOC010054007.1:0-19586 GCA_031763485.1 Osmoderma eremita | reverse complement strand
TATCTATGACCTTTATTTAGCCCATCATACCTATAGGGTGTTTGTAAATGAAGGTACGCTCCATCACAATATATATATATATTAATAATTTGATAAATAAACTTTTTATCCAATACGAACAGTTCTATATTTCCATCGTAACTGTTGCATAGTAATCAGATTAATTTTGGGAAGCCCCCGCCTTAAAAGTGGCCTTATACATTCCAGCGATTCCAAACTACACATATTCTTGCTCCATCACGTATGTGATATATCTTACCAGTAACATTAAACATATTTTGTTTGTGGTATTACTTGACAAGTTTTACTTACCTATTTTATTTTGGAACACCACGATTTGCGACCCAACGATAAGTAAGATGTAATGAAGCAATAAGTGATTTACGATTGCTTACATACTTAGTTGCTTTAACCGCAGTCGGTGAGTAATAAACTGGAAATGTTTATGGAACCGTGAGCGAAATGTAAATATTTAACGGATATATACTAATAACGTCGGCTATTATGCGACGGGACACTATAAACTTACTGAAATGTTCATGGACTTCAGCTACATACTTCATTGTATAACGTTGCCCAATAAGAAAAGTGCATTCCAAATTTTTTCGACGTTGCCAAATAGTAAACTTATATTTCGTTTTAAGTTTGTTTTACAATCTCATTTTTTCCGCACGCCCAATGAGGTAATAAAATTAATAAACAGTAAGCTGGTGGAAGTGAAACAAAAGCGAAAACGCCATGTATTATCATCTAAAATGACTCAACTGGGTAACCGTAGAATTGATTTTAAACCCTAAACTTAAATAAACAGAGCATAACTCTATAATCCACTCGTCGTATTTGTTTATTTACTATAAAAAGAGTGGATTCTCTCTGCTAAGTGAACCGGTAAATGTTTATGGGCGAAGATTCGTTATCCCTCTACCAATTTAAATACGGTCCATCGACGTTACGAGGCACAGTTAAATTTTGCTCTAGCGCTTCCTGAAGTTGGTAATCTGTATTGGTAACATACATACGTATTATGTAAATATCGCTTCACGGAACACATCGGAAAGAGAAGAATTTTCAACAAAACATATTTCTAACTGTCGCAGAATAATTGGTTTAGATTTAAATTCTGTTCTGGAAACAATCAAAGCGTAGTTTGAACGGAATTAGGGCGCCGTTGCATAATTCGTACGCTATTAGAACAGCGATTGCGTAAGTCCATTCTTGTTAGGACTTTATGAATTTAGTTCGCCATAGAACAGAGCCAGGAAATGTTAATTTAACGCGTTTACCACGGATCAAGATCGTTTAACCTAGATTATTTTTCACATGAGTATTAATAATTAGTACTACTATAATTTTTTTCACTCACATAAATGTAGAATTCCACATTTAAATCAAGAGATGCATTATAGTTCGCCATAGCAGTTGGTAATATTCAGAAATAACGGGCGGGGAGAGGGGTTGGGCTTACGCTTAGCTGCTAGATATATGAAAACGAAATCAGTGTTGCCAGATTGGTGGATTTCCACCCAAGATGGGGTGTTTTCTCTATTTGGGGGACATTCCGGGGGTATGAAATTCTTGGGGGAATTTAATTAACTGGAGGTGAATAACAATTTAGGTTTAGTAGATTTTTTTTTGATAAAACGTTTGAAACTATTTATGGAGTTATCAAAGAAAGTCAATATTTTTTTAATCTTTGAATGTTTGTCTACTATTGCTTAACAACCGTAGGTCTTCCATACCAGCGCGTGTCGACCAAGTAATAAATTTTGTTATTTTGCGTGATACAATATTATGTACTTTCTGGAAGTGATACCCACCAATGTCCTGCTTTAAACGTGCAGTGTCCAATTTCTTGTTCAGCTTCTAAAGCCCAGTTTCGAAGGTCCATGCCATGGTTTATTTTTCCATCGTCAATGCTTTTTTGAAATTTCCTTACGAAATTTCAAAAAAGTGTTTTGTAACAACCGTGCCATCTCTGTTAATACTTTCTTCCCATCTATATAACTGCCGTAGCGATGTAACGTTTCTGAAATGATGTTTCATGGCTTCGAGAGAACGTCGCTTGGTTTTACCACTTTTCCAGTATTGTACAGCTTTCATTTTATAATCTATGTCAACAACACTGCCTCCTTCTTCAGTAACACATGCAATATTTTCATAATTGTCTTCTGCTACATCATATTTCAACATAGTTCAAACTCCAATCCTGTTACATATTCGAAGAGAACATGTTTTCTTGTTGAGCACTTACTATCATATCCTTCAACGCATCATGCAACTCAAGTTCTTCAGGCGTCAAAGGAATTATTGCGATGCAAGTAACATGTTCAACACATTAGTTATATTCCATTATACCAAATTTGCACTGCACTAAAAAATGCTTCTGATATATAATTTGAAGCGGCCACTTAAATTTGCTGATGCGTTTTCTACATAATACCAACTTTAGTTGTGAAAAAAAAAATTCAAACATATTTCAAACGTTATTATTTTTTTTCCGAAAATAATTCTCGTCATCTTGGGCCCTATGTAATATAGTTCAAATTATATTCTACTAAAGAGAAGAAATCTGTTATAGCTTACGAGATATTTACAAAAATTTAAAGATCATTCAAATCTTTGAGAGGGGCTGTACCCCGAAATTGGGCGATTGGGAAGAAACAGGAAATCGTTTTGTTCTTATATAATCTGAACTTGACAGTTGCCGGTATTTCCGTGTTAGTCAAGCAGAAAAAATTACGCATTCGTTTCAAATAGATTTTGAAAAAAGCTCTTCATATAAGACAGTATATTATTAATAATTTTGAATGTTGGGAATGCTTATATTCCCAACAACATAAACAGAAAATAACTGCGCATAACGAAGAACGAAATATTCTCATTTGTGGTATAGTAGAAAAGCAACCACGAATGTGAAGCAGAAAATTTGCTGAGCAATTTAATGTTTCAGACAACACCACCCGTAGTGTTTTAAAGGAAAAAAAAACCTTTCTTACGAATAAAGAAAAATGAATCTGAATATTTCCGAACGACAAATACGCAAGATTTGAGTTTAGTAACAATAATGAAAATTTTCGTAAAAATATATCACATCTCCTCGTTCTCCCACACACAAGAACTATAGACAGAGCGATGCAATAATGTAGGAGAAAAAAATTACATGATGCAAAATACGAAGACGCAGCATGCGCGGAGATTTGCATCTAGAAATCGTTGCTTAGAAGAATTCCAAAGCGGCGCTGACGGACAGTAATGCATGTAAGCAATAAGCCCGCGTACGTAATAGCAGTTCTTGCGTTTAAAATGGCGAAAAACGGTTAATTGTCGCCGTAACGATAATTAGGAGTTCTTTGTTCTGTTGAGGAGATTCGTGAGAAATACTCATTATTGTACGTGTTGCGCGTACGGTTCCACAATTACAAAGGTACAGGTATAACATGCTACGAAACTACAAAACGGAATGGGATGCCATTGTTTCGTATCCTTTTTAATTTCTTTTTTAATACGATGTTCTCCTGCATTCAATTGTAAAAGTCTCTAATCCTTAGAAGGATTTAATTTTACAATAAAACAGGAGTTAGTAAACAGGAGCTTTTCAATGATGTTCTTCTCTCTAATGTAACCCTAAATCGCTGTTTTCCACATTTACATCTGCATTATGGACGAACATAAACTCAAATAACTATTTCCATAAAACCGCAATTAGAAATTTTCGATATAGAGAAAATTTATTGAAATGAGTTAAAGAATGAAACCAAATTTATTTAGCGATTGTATAAGAATAATAAATGCATTTAAAAGATTTTGTTCATATTGAAATTGTAATATCCTGGAATTTGTCACTACAGTTACTGCCAAATGTAGTGGGCAGCGTACATACTTCACTATTTCATTAATTATAAGTAACTACAATTAAAATAAAATACCTATAACGGTTTTTTAAAATAATTTTATTCCATAAATTAATACTTAATAGCACCCCTCCCCCCTTGCTTCAATGTCAGCTTTTACCCTTTTAGGGATGGTAGCCACTAATTAAAAAACGAATATCCCGCGAAATAGAGGTCCATTCGTCTCGCGCTCTTCCTCTTCGTGCTTCTTTGGTAGTTTTTTTATGTTTTCGTACATTTTCTTTCAGGATGTGCCACAAATTCTCGATTCAGGCATTCCTCACGTACATACAGCTGTTTCGAACTGACTTAGTCCTCATCAGTGCACGTCGGAGGAATGCCTGTATTGAACGAGCAACAGGCATTCGTCCGACGTGCACTGATGAGGACTAAGTCAGTCCGAAACAGCTGTCTGTACGTGAGGAATGCCTGGGACTACACAATCAGACGTGTTGTGTGATCCCAGAAGTATATTTATATATTTTTTAAATATATTTTATATACTTCATCTTTTGAATGTACTCTTAATGCCTGGGATATTTGCCGTTTTCGTGGCATTATTGTCTTTATCTGTAATACACACTTAACACAGTAACACTATAAGAATTTTAATTTAAGCAAATATGCCTCCTTTCCCTCTGTATTACAGTAGGTAACTAACATCAACTAGCATGAATATTCAAATTGTAGTTACACTTCCTACCACAAGCAAACATTTCCTAGAAACTGCTAATGGTTGTTTAATGTATCGCTTTCAGCGAGGTGCCTATAACATTTGGCGGTAACTGTATATGACACACAAGATTATGGTGCACTTATGAACTTTAAAATATAACTTCACTTCTTGAAATAACAAGTACATACAAAATCAATAAATGGTAACACTTCCTGACAAACAGGGGGTTTATGTTCTGATTTCATACAATACTGCACTTAATGGTTTTATGATTACACTGTATACGTAAATTTACCTCAAAAAACTATATTACTGTTCGTTTCGTATGCGTTGATTACAAACCTATACAGTGGTAAGTCATCTTCATAATACAACAGCCCTAGATAACATTTGTTACTCACGGTTTGCAGTTTTATTCGGTCGTGTTTCTATAAAATGTTTTCCGTATTGCCTACTTTACCGATTGATCACAGTATTACCATTGTTGTTGTTTTGTCGACATTTGATTTGTTCCTATTACTTGCAAGAAATTTTAATCTGAGATTTTGTTTCGTTAATGTCAAATTTAGAAAACGCAATTCGTTCAGTTTTTGCTATAAGTTACTCCATTTGACCAAGATGACATCCTCATCTTCATACTCTCCTGAAGAAGATTTGACAAGATCTTCCAATTCCTCGCTGGTGAACACCTGGTGCTGTTAGTCTATGTTATATTATTAAATCCTCTATTTGCTAGGCTATATTCATTATCGTTGTGAGCTGTAGATTAATATTTGGGGCGTCTTGAATTGCGGACGATATCAATCCACAAATTCTTCCAATATGCCACTATTGTTTCTGGTTTCAATTCCATGCTCCTTTGATAAATACAATTGCATCAGCAATTGTGAATGACTTCCGACATTCCGTGAGCCCAATATTGGAGGAATCTTCGATTGTCCTGTAATGCATTTCGAAATCCTGTCAAGTATTGATGGCTTTAAAGTATCTAATGGTACCTTGATCAAGTGGCTGAAGCAGTGAGGTCGTATTAGGTGGTAAGAAAACCATTTGAATATTTTCGTCTTTTGTGACTAGTGATAAAGGATGCCCAAGAGCGTTGTCTGTTTTCAACAGCACTTTTGTCTTTTCTTCACGTATCTTACTGCAATAATTTTTCTATAGCTGCCTTTCTTTTCTTCTAGCATTTCGTTAATGTCATGCGATATAGTCCGAAGTTTTTTTCCCAGACCACGAATTTATTTGGCTTAACTTTGTCCAAAATTACTGAAGCTTGTTCGTACAGGTTCTCAGACTTTAGACTTTGCTACATCACCATGAGCATTTATCACCTTCTACATTACTGTAGCTTCGTTTTTTTTTTGTTCAAAATATCCGCTGTGACTTTTTACCCCTGTAACTTCTAGCCCCCGTCTCCCCTACCATAGATGAAATTGTGCCAATCTTCTATGTACAACGTTTAGCAACACCCTTCATGTATACACACAAATATTTTAATAAATATCAACTACTCTCATATATTGAGGAATCGTTTCGGTGAACATTTACCCGTTCTTCTAAAATATTTTCAAAGACTACGTCAAAACTAATACATCAGATCTTTATTGAATGTTAATTTTATCTTCTACAAGTACACTTAAAATATCTGTATTTAATCTATAGTTTATCCATTGCTAAATAACCAAATGCTAACATGAATAAAAATTCAAATACACCGTCCATTCATCTCCTAATATTTTGAACTTTAAAATATTAAAATATCGTAGCATAGCGCGATCGTAACCGTTCAGAGGAACTTTCACATTTAATATTCGATGTATCGTAGCGGTGGCGGTAGCAGCTCCTTTACGCTCCTTACCATTGTTTTCCGAATACTTATAGAAATGTACCTAATATTGCAAAAAGGCCATCTAAAATATTACACCTACCACCTGACCTACACCATTTTTCTACGCGTGCAAATTCGTGATGGATGTATAGCTTAAAACATCCGTCGCCCTCAAAATTCCCTTCTTTCTGTTAAAAATTTCTATATTCCCCACCTTTCACAACCTTACCGTTTCTTTTCATTCACCAGTCCACCCAATCGACCAACGGAATAGTCGACTAACTCGATAACAATGCTCAAGTTTAACAATGAAAGAACCAGGCAACCATCTGCATGTTACGTTAGTTTAGTAATAATAGCCGACTATGGAAAGGTAAGAGAGAGGAAGGGAGAGAATGGATCATCGCGTATGCATGCATTGCAGGATTGAAGGTGGTCACCGACCTTCCAAGGTCATCACCGGTGTGTTCACAAAAGGTATGGGGGCTTCGTTTTCGTTGTCGCGATGTTCTAACAAGACATCTTGAAACTGGGTGTAGGTATGTATATAAGTTATGAATTACGACACTCTTTCTAAGATTATTGTAGTTGTCGGTAAAAAATATGTTTGACAGTATTTTTTTAAATTTTAATTACCCATTAAAACCTACAGAGCAACCTTAAATAGATATCCATTAATTATTTCTATTCCTTGTTCATACTCCTCGACCAATAAGCATAGTAGGAATTGGGCATTCGAGGTTCTTAACTTATACAAAACAGGATGTCATTATTACACATCATCTTATTAACAATTCCTGTTCAAATCACATCACGATAGTCTCCGAAGTTACAGTTAACTGCAAAACATATTAAGGAAATTTAATCTTGCACATTTCACATCATTAAAACTCTCATATACGAAGGGTTATCAGATATGAGAACACTATGCATTAAGGCATTTAATGAAATCAAAAATTTAGGCGAGGTTGTGTACGAGAGATGTCCGGTTACTAAGGTACGTTTGCGCGATACACCGCCTACGTCGCTCCGATTAGGTTGAAACTTGCACGCATTTTAGATGTGCATATGTACTGTATATTGTGGCTATTGTCATTGCCTTAGATTCAGTGCAACGTGTGCAGTGACAGCCGCACAATACCATTTCCGATCGAAACATACTGCAAGTTTGAAGTGCGAGCGGTCATTCCTTTTTTTGCATGTAAATAATGAAACATCTACCGAAATTCATACAAAAATACTGAAAACATACAGAGAAAGCGTTATGAGTCGAAAACAAGTTAGCGTTTGGTGTAAACAGTTCAAAACTGGACGCACAGCTCTGAACGATGATCCCGAGGGTGTGCGAAAAATACCATCAACAACGAAAACCAAACCTGGGTCCTTCTGATTTTCATTTGTTTGGGCCGTTGAAAGCTCATTTGTCGGGTCAAAGGTTTGAAGACGACGACGAAGTTCAAGAGAAAATACGGAGGAAATTTGAATCGCACCTTTTACGCGAGAGGGTTTAGGCTTGTGCCTCGCTGGGATAAGTGCCTTAACACTGGCGACGATTATGTTGAAAAGTAGTAAGTTTAAACACAAGGATTGTAGAGAATACAGCATGGGGTATTGTAATGCTTGGAAGAATATCGACGCCTTAATGTATATTTTACTTCAGTAACTTGTGATCAAAATCGGTAATCTTGGAAGGTGGAACATTACAATCATTGTGGATTATCATGGATAATGATTCCAGTGATAAATCTCTGTTACTGTATTACTGCAGAAGTATAATACGAAGATCCATATCTTGAAAGAAATTTCAATCGTCGATTATTCGTAAAAGAACTGCAAATTTCAGTTGTAAAATTGAATGAAATTAATATTAAAAGAAATAATTATGAAAAATTATAATAAATACAAGAAAACATCCTTGTTGTAGTGAATGGGACACACGTTATACTGACTCGTTAATGATTTGCGTCAGTGATCAGTTTCTTTTTAGTAGCTCCATGGACACAGGGCCTTAGTTGAAAAATACATATGGCAAAGATCATTGATCTCACGTTTGATATCTTCTAGTGTCCGACCTCAAACGTAATGGATAATATTGATGAAAGTGTATTCGTATATAGTACTTTGCTGTTTGCGTGCGGTTTAAAACTTTTCAATTAGATAGCTACACAGTGAAGGCCGATATGTAAGCACGATTTAGAACAGATAAATATTACGTATACTCATTGTACGGCATAGACGAATGGAACAGTTTCTAAAAGAAGCTTTGTGCTTGATTGAATTAAACGCAAACGTTTCAACCTTTCACATTATTGTATTTTGTATTGTGCAAATACAATAAATGAAATATAAAATTGATAGAACTATTGAGAATGGAAAAAGGAAATTGTGAGTATACAGATGAATGCAAGTTGTTATGCCTATAGAATGTTGATATAAAAAGATATTAGAACACATTATTACAACATCTAAATCCGGTTGCAAGCAAATTCTTTTACGCAACTTCAACATGGGGTTATACTATGTGTATGTGTCACTGCGATATTATTTCATTACTAATTGTAAGATATACAGTAATGTCAATATATTTTAGACCACGTAATACATGAATGGCATTTGTTTAGTACGTGTTGAAATTTCCAGCTAAACTTTGTTTTTATTATTGAAGAAAATATTAATTACTTTATTATATTTCAAATTGTCAAATCTGTACATAAATGTTTCTAGTTTCATTTAACCTTTGGTGACGGTGGTGTATTTTGCTAAATATTTCAATAAATGCGGCTAGTAGCAGCATATAGTTCACAGTAGTTGAGGAAAAGTAAGATATTGTTAGATTTTATATATAATGTACATTTATCAACACACATAAAAGGATAAAGTCTGTGAGTGGGGAGGGGGTCGCAGGCCGCACGCACTTGGGCCCTTTGTGCTACCTCCTCCGTGTGTACTCTTTGTGTGTGAAGTGTATGACTTGTTACTGCGTCTCCTCGCCGTGAGGGGGCAGCAGTGCCGATTTTTGCCCCAGCACTGAAGGATACCGGGAGAGGTACCGATCACCGGCCGCAATCGACTTTTTTTTTAAAAATCGATCGCGGCATGGAGATTCGAACCATCAACATCCAGGACGGATGCCTAGTGCTCTTACCACTGCGCTATCCCGACATTTTACCCACACACAAATATGAACATTCGACTGATAGAAAGTATTTAGTCATTTTTATATTCGGTTGGAGGTATGTAACACTCCACCACACTTAATTCGTGGATATGCATGGTAAGTACAAGTACAGTTATGAAAGACAGATTATTAGGACATTTACCGAGACTCAAAATCGAAAGTAAGTGACGATAATGCGAAAGAGGAAGAAATGGCCTATAGACTCACATCTTATGCCAGAGATCATCATTTTTACAGTTACACCAAAATAGATAGATAGATTAATTAGAACAAATGTCAGCAGGTTGCAGGATTATCACAAATAATTCATAAGGACTTCCAATGCTATTTTTCCGAATAAATGCTTGTGTGAAAATAAAACAAATATTAACGGATATAATTTTAAAAGAAAAACGTTACTAAAAACTCTTGGTGTGCAACCTATAACTACAAAACCAATAATTTCGAAGGTATCTGCGCAGCGGCACTGGTAGTAAACCTAGTTATAAAAGGCTAAAAATATTCGAAAGATCTTCTTTCCGTCCAAGAAACAGAGATCGCACATTTATGCCTTACACACGCAAATATGTTGTGTGAAAATTGCTCTAACTTTGATAGGATCAATAAATGCGTGGCTTTATTGAATACTCAAAATCAGTTCATGTTTTTCTTTTAGTCGGAGAAAACTAATTTCGAATGATAAAGAATATTTTCAAATAAAACTTGTCTTTCAACTATTACCAATTCCTTTTCGGGACTTGTTTAACAATGGGAGCCGACATGCTCTCGAAACATGTGTACCCGATTTATTAAATCAACTTGTGGTGTTTGAAATTTCCGATGCTGTATATTAGTCCTTTTTATTCCATTTACCGCCCTTAAGTACCGTAACAGACGTAAACGTCATATCATTTTTTCAATAATTTTCAAGTAAGTTTCAAAATTGTTCAAACAGCGTTTTAATTTATCCAATTATTTTTTCACTTACTACTCGTCCAAAACATAAAAACGAAACTGTTGCCTCAACACACACACACACACACACACACACACACACACAGTTAGAGAATCGCCGTTCTTTGTCCATCGAATCGTTTATGCCGGAACCGTACAGATTCCACGTACCGTCGTCCGTCAGACGAAGCCATAAAAATTGAACACGTCACCGTTGCATATAAATTTTTAACGAACTAACCATAAACACGTAACCACATCGGTATGTATAATGTACATGCATAAGTTGTGTATCCTTTATGTGTACACATGTAACCGTCATGCGACAGACTATAATATATAAAATAATTCGTTCCTTGGGCGGTTGAACAATGGGTCAAATTCAACTGAATAAAAGTGTTTAGGTATAAATCAGTAAACGACGTTATCCAAAGAAGTATACAGGTTCCCGTTTGTGGTATGATTATTTTTTAACAGCTTTCTGTTTAGAGAAGAATACATATATTACGAATTTTTATTTTATCGTCACCTATAATTGACAGGTCGTAAACTAGTGCTTCAGATCTGTAGTTTGTGGTGGTCGTTTTGTACCTACTTACCGGGTTTATGCAGGCCGCATTATATGGTAGTATTATTTACTCCCTTTGGATCAAAGAAGGAAAACGATATCGGGTAAGAATAACCCATGAACTAGGAAAGACATCAAAGATGGGGATATACCGTGTAAGTGATAAAATGCCTAAGTTTTCGAGATACGTTCTACGAGGAGACGAAGACAATGTAACAATACCAATAATTGAAAAGAGACGACTTATTAAAAGATAGAACGCCAGGCCAAAAAAAGCTGGCTGGAACAAGTAACGTAATACTTAGAAGTAAGGAATATCAAGAACTGGAGGCAAAACATAAACAATCATCTTGAATTGGTACAAGTTATAACATAATACCATTATAATGACACTAGATTCTTATTTCGGCAACTAAGTTGTATTCTCAGTCGAAACTACAAAAGGAAAAAAAAGTATCTCCCCATTCCAAGGTTTTACGGAAGATATGCTCTTCGCCAGATCATCAGTGGCTTAATACTCGGTGTTTTTCAATTGGTGAATTCACTGGTAAGGGATTTTTCTTTTAGTTTTACTATCATACACCCATCAGTTCTTTTAAATACTCCAACACTTGCTGTTGTCACACATCCTAACAATATTAAACATTATCTGTCATACTGAAAAATTACTAATATCCTCCATTCTTCATTGTAGTCTTTCTGTGTTCACAACCATTCGCGATCATCCAAACCCAAGTCTATCATTTTTATTTTGGTATGATGAATTCTGTTATATATTTCAATGTGTCAAATGTGACTTCTGATCAACGGTAAATGTGACACAATTACACTTATGATTCAAAATTTCTGTTACTGTTCGATGCGTTACATCAAATGGATGTAACTATAAGATCGTCTCAACCCCCGAATGCAGTACAGAGCTTATGAGAATTCGATACACGGTTGCCAAATCGTCGAATCAGCTGTACATTATTACTTGCGGTTCCATTATTTGGGTTTCTGACAGTTAAAATGCATATTTTGAGGAAAACAATATAGTATAAGAAACAATTTTTTTATTTAAGAATCAGTGAAAAAGCCCATAATTTTATTTATTATTACTCAACATTAACGTAATCTACATTTCCAACATTTATTTAGGAATTGGGGTATTATACAATTAAATTTAAACTAAAATATATAAACCTTTAACAAATAATAGTTTCCACTTTTGTAGCTTTAGCTGTAATCATACAAATCCCCATGTAATACAATAATATTTAAGAAAGGAATAGCAATTACACACATATATCCCTTGTTTCAACTTCTATTCAGTCGATGAACCAATTTGATCTTCAGATGATGAATCTGTCACATGAATAATAAATTCTTCAATGTTATCTTGCAAATGATCCACTATCAACATTTCCTTTTCAATATTTTTTACATGTTTGATGTAATTTTGCCAATTATCAACTGTTGCGGTGCTATATGCTCTTCGAATTAATTCCTCCATATCTTTACCTTAAATGTGGTATTATTTATTTTTATACAGTTTTTAACTTGTGCACCATTTCAATGGGATTTAACTCGTAGTGGTAAGATGGTAATCGAAGAACTGCATGACCTTTTTCTTTTGCAAGTTCGTCAATCCTGCTTTTATCATACTGCGGTTTAATTTGTGACAGGCAAAACAGCAAGTCACTTTTTAGCATATCGTCAGTTGTTGGTATTTGTTTCTCACGGAACCAATCAATCGTGTTATGATATTAAAACGAAAAACTAACTTAAATTTTTTCTAAGATCCTAGTATCACACTGTATATATGGATAAGTGCACTTATATCTTACGGTATAATAAATTGCTTACTTTCACAAACCAACACATGTTTTTCAATTAAGTTGCATCGTTATTAAACCAGTTTCAAAGTGTTAATTTATTTCTATGAATATTATTATGACCACCTGTATGCATACTGTATCTTTATCCACATACATACAGAAAGTTAAATAATGTGTATCACCACGGAATTTTAATTAATAATGTGTACACACTGCAAGCGGGTATATAAATGTAAATGTTTATATTCCCTTCCTGGCGGTGGTCAACTAACTTTACCCGGAACCTTATAATTATCACTTTCACGCGGAAAGTATCTCTAAAAAGGAATTGTGGGGCTTTGTATATTTTAGGTAGATCCCGCTAGGTCTACGTGAGAATTTCTTCTTACCTAAAAAATGTTCACTAACAGTGTGATAAAACAAAAAAAGTATATAGGATGAGTTGGGTCTGTCATGTTTTTTTAAAATTTTAATAAACAAAATTCATTTTATTTTTTGATAGTTTTGTAACTCAATCTTTAATGTTTAAACAACTATTACAAGAATGAATATTGACCCGCATATGTATGTACCTGAATTACGCATAAGCGTAAGGTTAAACGATTGCATATATCCAAAAATCGTCTATCCACAAGGATATCTCGCATAGTGTATATAATATATCCAATGTTTGCTTAATTTAATTGAAAATTGTAGCAACACTACAAACAAAAATATTTTTTAAATTGTTTCTGGTTCAAATAAAGCGTTGCGTGGAAAATATGTTTGCCTTTTGAACCCTACATTTATTTATTTATATTTTAAAATTATTATTTATTAAACTAGGCACTCGACCTTATGTTTTAAATTTCGTATAAATAAAAACCGTAATTAATTTAATGAAAGGTTGCAAAAATGAAAATGGAAATGGAATATAGTTGTAGTTTGTACATTCAATACTTACAAATATTTATTTCCGTTAGGTATATATTTCTATTTATCTTATTGCTGAAAAATTGAAATAAAATAGATGACATTTTTTTTTATATCTATAATTTAATCTACTGTTTTAAAGTTTTCATAAGGCATATATTTTGTATTTACGTAAACATTTACAATTACCTTCTCGTTAGTGGATTAATATATAATTCTATCCAGATACGATATTAAATTTAGTCTGTCCTCTTCACTAGGCAATCCGCAGAATTTCTTTTTCGTTCCCGGTATATATTCTTTAGGACTTTTTAAATACTCAAATAGCGTTTCTCTACTCCAAATAATGTCCGCCTGTTTATTAGCTTCACTGTATTCATAATTAGGAGCGGCACCGGCTTTTCTGCCGAATAAACCGTACAGATTTGGTCCACTTTTGTGTTCGCCGCCTTTTACAAGTGTATGACAACGAGCACAATGTCTTAAAAATATCCGTTTACCTCTTCCGGCGTCTCCAGCCATTGATAATCACAAAAAATTTGGTTGCGATATCAAATGACATTTTTGAAATGTCATTTGACGTCATTGCGTCAAATTTTAAGTTTTATTCCAGTTTAAAATCATCTAATTGTTTGATGGATAACGTAATCAAACTCCCATTACTTCTACATCGGGAAGTAGAGAAAACACATTATATTTAATTAGCCGGTCCGGATCATGTCTGCCACGATCATCAGCCCTTCTCCCTAGAGAGGGCGTATTACCGAACAGAAATTCGTAGAATGAAGTAAGTAAGCACTGAAGCCGCCTCATACGTACTCTTTACTAACCACAAAACGGAAGAGCTTAGCGCCCGTGGTGGCGTATTCAGTTAGGTAAGCGGTATAGAATGGCGCGACACTGCGGACGATCTTCAATCTGGGAACGCGGATTACGGGGCCGCTACGGGCCCGTATTTGTACTGAAAGGGTTTCTCCCGGTGACAAATGGAGGCGCGTAATTTTCATACTACCCATTGAAACCCATTTTGTATCTCGTTTGAGGCCGACAAATGAGGTCGCTTGTGTAATCAGTTGTGTGTAATTACGCGGTGCTAACCGTAGTTTCTTTCGTCCTCAATGGAGCCTATAAATTAAAAAAAAACCTTTGTCGAAGTGTATTTACCTACCTATTCTTTCTACGGCATAAGGGTTTCCAGTAATTTGAAACAATTATTAGTACCAGAAAATACGTAGGTAAATTATTATTGTTATCTGACGGTTTTAGGTCTTTTTTTCTACAACATCTCCAGTGCTGTGTATTTATTGACAATGATTGCGCAAAACGAATATGGAAGTTATTTCAGGCGTCTAGTGAAACTTCTCTTGGAGATGATAATTTTGTAGAGGAAAGCAACCTATAATATCGCATGGGTTCCTATTACCGGATAGTACCTACCATATTTCTCTACCAAATATCGCCATCCGTCCGATTGTGTGATAACTAACAATACAACTGAGCGTATAGTATCTGCTGAAACAACAGTTTTCTGTAACGTATATTTGTCCGTTATTCTGCCGATGAGGTTTTATTGAAGTTTCAGAATTTTAACACTGGGTAAGTAGTGCCGTCATATTTGCAAAAGGAAAGCTTACATGATAACTTATCATACACTATGGGATTAGGGATATTTTAAACTTTTAGTATATATATATAAATTTATGGGTATTGTGTTTTTTATCTTTGTAAAAATGAAACTAAAGTGACCCAGGTTAGGTATTGCAATATCCGACAGTAACGATTCCTAGTATATCCGATATTAGGAACCAGTTGCGTACATAGGAATTATGGCGCAATGTTTAGGTTTCTTTTAGATGGATAAACAAGAAAAAGAAATCAAATTTAAAAAAGCGAAAAAGTTTGGATGAAAATGCAATGGAGCTAGCGTTAAATGCGGTAAAAAGCGAGGAAATCGGGTACTTAAAAGCTTCAAGAATATTTGGGGGGCAGTACCCTTGTTGATTACGTAAAGTCAAGCGTTAAAGGACTCCACCACCGTCCCAGCCATATCAAGAAGAAATTCAAATAGGTCAGTCTGAAGAAAACTGCGAAGATGATGTGCCTTTAGCTTTAATGAAGAAAAGGATCCAACAGATGCAGACAGATGCTATAACCACAAGTCCTGTGATACATGCCACCACCACTCCTACCTCATACAAGAGCCTAATAAAACTTATAGATATTAGTCCTTTACCCAGTTGTTCTTCTGCGTCTACCACCAAAGAAGGGAAGCGTGGTTCTACTGCTTTAATAACGGGATCCCCATGTAAACTGGAACTTGAAGAATATTTAGCTAAAAAGAATATATCAAAAGTAGCTTCTAGTTCCACATTTAACGAACAGAATCAATTAAAAAAAAGAGAAGCCAAGCAAAAACCCAGAAAGAGAACAAAAAAAAAGTGAAAAGGTCTTCTAGTGAATATTGTGATTAACTTGAAGTGCAGTTAATAGATATTGATAATGATATGGATGGAGATGGAGAAGAGGCCGATTGCCTATACTGCACAAACCGTTACTCGAGAAACACAAGGGGCGAGGTATGGATAAGATGTAGCTTTTGCTATCGTTGGTTTCACGAAGAATGCGCAGGAACTGAAATGGAGAAGGTTTTTATTTGCGATATTTGTTTAGAATGTTTAGATGGTTGATTTTCTCTTTTATCAACGTGAATCCAAATATTTAAATCATTTCGTGGCTTGTGGTTCAAATTAATAAAACTTTTATGCTCCCAAAATTGGACATGTGCCATATAGGGACACTTACTATCCGATATTATGAATTAATTTCAAAATTACGATTTACGCAATCTTTTCTTTTGTTTATGATTCTCAAAAGAAAACGGTGAGTTAGAAATTCATGTTTTTATATTATAAAAGAATATATATGCTGCCAAGGTTTGGCAAAATATAGACGTGATAGGTCGATATTAAGTACTTTTTGTCGACAAAAAGTATCCGATAATTTGCAACTTTCCTCTATCGACGGATCACCTATTACAAAATAAGAAATGACCAAATAATTAGACAAAAGTAAATTTTCCAGGGTAAAGTTTTTAGTTTTTAAATATTTTTGTTAATGCGAAGGAAAGTGTAGATGTATAATTGCAGAAAAAACTGCTTTATTGTAAGATGGAAACTACCTTACAATAAAAGTGCGTTTCAAATACTGTTATCAAATCACGTTCCAGTGGTTTAAACCCCATAAAGCAGTTATGGGGTGATAACAAAAAAGCAATAAGCACTGCCAATCCTTCAAATCGGAACGATTTAAAGATAGCTGAACAAAATGATTGGCGCTCAACCCAGCCTAAAGAATCTATGTCATTTTCTTGAGTTGCCGTGATCAACAATCGTGGATATACAACTAATTGTAAGTACTGGTACGTTTAGTGGTGGCAATGCGGACTAATTTCAATAAAAAAAAAAGTTCATACAAACGCGTGTTCAACTCTTAATGGTTACAGAGATACAGCTGTACACATGCTGTATATGCTGATATGAGTTTTGTAATGGCAATACCTTTGCTGGTTGCGGGAAATATCGCAAACGTTTCTCAAACGCAGGGTGCCAGATTCCAGATTGTTCACAAGTGATTCACTGAACTGCGTGAGACTGAGACTCCAGTCGTCATATTTCTTCTGAACGTGAAAATGAAGGAAATGTGGACGAAGTAGAAGGTATTATTCACCATTATCATTTACAGCGGATTTAACACTTTTATGTAGGAGACAAGCTAGACGATTGTAACTTTGTCCGGCTAATCGCTAATCGACGAGTTATGTCATTAAAACTGTTCACAGACGAAAGTACTACAACTAACAGTTGTAACTTACATCGGTGATCCCACAAAAATCCACATGCAATTGTGGAGGGTAACTATCAACAACGCTTCTCTGTAAATGTGTATTGTGGTTTAACGGACAATCATGGGTTGTGTTACCGCATCGTCTTATAAGGTGCATTTACCTAGGCTTTCCTGAAAGCGAGCTTCTACTATTATTGGACGGGATTCATTTGATTGTAAGGATGGATATGTTCTTCCAGCATAAGAAACCCCCTGCACATTCTGACCGTCACATCATCTAAATCTAGAATTTCCCGGGAGGTGGATTGACCGAAATGGTCAAGGGATAAGGTCTGAAGACCTTAGTGATGAATATTCATCACTAAGGTATTGTTTAGAGAACTCGAAAGTGTATGAAAGTGCATATCGTATCGTTTTCTCGTCGCTGTCTGTTACGACATGCTCCACTTCTATTAAGTATAGATCCTTTTGAGTTTAAGAAGAAAGGATTGTGAGAATTCGATGTCCTAATTGTCTTACTGAAGAACTATTGAGGTAGTAGACGCTTCTGTAGATGTTGTTAATATTCTTTTTGCATAATAAAAAGTGTTTTTATGTGCCCATAGGCAGCGGCGGCAAGTGAATATTTTTAATGGATGGGCATTAATAGGCACAAACACTGAACATTTATTAGTATTATTATCGTTATTGAAAAATAAATTAACTTTAAATGATGTCTGAACATTTTCATTTTCTTCAATAATGTTTGGGTGGGCAACGCCTACCCTGCCATCCTGACGAGACGCCACTGCCTACAGAAGGGGGGGGGGGTTGACAAGTAAAAATATGTTTTTTTTCTTTTTAATTTAATTGGGCCACAGCAACGCGTGGCCGGCGACAGCTAGTAATGAATAAAATCGATGGCAATTTTTTGCGGTATTCCTATAATTCTTGCCTTATTTTTTCCTGATCGCCACTGTATACACATTTATCTTCATTGTATATCATTTCATGATCCAATTAAGTACAAGTTGTTATTCAGATATCCATTCAGCTCCCTTAAGAAGTTATTTACGACGACATCGTATACTCCTCAGTACATCTAAACATCTACTGACGTTTAAAACATCGCTGCGCCTCCTAGTATGTATTCTTTCGTTTTATGAGTTCCTTCACTTGTTTTTTTTTAATTCCAAAGGGGCCACGATAGCGGAGATATCCCCACTCATCGGTCGGTCACAAGACGACCGACGCGGCTAAACTTTACGTTCGAGTTCCGGTACAGAGAGGAACGCCATTAATTATTAGGCGACTTTAATTGAATTTTTAATCGAACGACGCCAGACCGGGCGATAAGTCTTCGGATCTTACTGGATCTAGTTTCGGTATCAAAACAACGGACGTCGTTATGATGAATTTCAACATATTAATAACTGTAGTAGTAAGACGAAGTAGCAGTTTACGAACAAGTGACAACGGAGGCTGCGATGAAAATTTAATTAATCGTTCCCGAATGCTCGCTCCGAGATGAAATTATTCGAATTAATAATCGCTAGTATATCCGGAAGACGAAAACAGTCGAAATATGTGATACGTGAAGGCTTATGTATGTGTCTAGTTCATCATAATTGCTAAGGAAGCATTAAATGAGGTTTTGTAAAATTTTGTGAAAGTGTACAGTCAGCTCCAACCATAATGTTGTGCGGCTGACAGGAGTGTAACCGACAGGCAACTATGACACAGCTTTCAGAACGTGAAGTAACCGGTTACCCTCCTGTCAGACGCACGACATTATGGTTGGAGGTGATTGGCCACTTAACTTGGGAGACTCTATATATGTATTTAAGTATACTTAACATGGTTTTTTTACACATATCAGATTCACTGTCAACAACACAAGATGTCCGCCATTAATTTCCTAGTAAACAGATTAACTAAATTCCCGTTAAGTCAAAACAG
>JARFOC010053988.1:0-19591 GCA_031763485.1 Osmoderma eremita | reverse complement strand
TCCCTTTTTGTATAGAGGATGTAGCATCGATACACACCATACACTTGGCATGCGTTCAATTCTCCAAATTCTTTCCAACAAGATATGCATGCACTTTATCAACTCTTCCCCACCGTATTTAAACATTTCTGATGTAATACCATCATTGCCCGGGCTCTTGTTATTCTTGAGAGATTTCACCATGCGACTTACATCCGCTAACATAGGGGATCCTATCTGATCGGCATTTCCTTCACTTTCCATACTATCTCCGGAATCCTGTTCCTCCTCCCCGTGCGTCTTTAACAATTCCTCAAAATATTGTTTCCATAGTTTTAACTTACTGCTACTCTCTCCGACAAGTTCACCTTCTGTATTCTTGTAAAATGTTGTCAACAACAAACATGTACAAACAAAATTAATTTTGAAATATGCAAAATTATTTTTCTTTTTGCATTTGCTTTGAAATTTCATTATTCCATGATAAAATCCTATGGGGTGCGACTAAGTGCTGGCAGCATCTTTCAGCCGGCAGCCCATCAAAATAATTACAAATAAAAGTAATACTTCAGACTAAAATGCGAACTAAAAGAAACGTACCGATGAATTTACGAAAACCTATCAATGGTGACGTCATACATCAGCAATGTGACCTTGTTTTCGTTCGGTAATAAGCATAGACAAGTATAATATATAGAATGAGCTTAATGATGCGCGATCTTCGTATCGTATAGAAGCCGCCATTTTGATGGATGACAGGTCCGTACTAAAATAATTTCAACGTAAAACAGAGACGTAACGCTGATAATATAATACAATATGTTTTAAAATTAATAGTTATTTAGGTAAAGTGGTCCTACTTTGCTTTTATAGTACAATTATGCAAGCACAATACTTAAATGCAATTAAATCGTATAATTACAGCAACAAGTACAGCATAGAATAAAAAATATAAAACTTCATATTAAGTTGACTTTATTTCTTTATACAAAATTATAAATAAACATCAAAACACTAACACTATACAAAAATCATCACAACTACGCCTTTCATTTATTTCTGATTATCTTGACAGCGTTTGATCAGGAATTCCATAGCTAACGGTAAAAATTCCCTCTTGTATTGTTCTTTCCACAACGAACTTATCCAAGTGATCTTCACGAATTCACTACTGAAGCAGAGGACATTTCCAAACCAAGGCATCGCCTCGGTTCTGCTATACTTTTCCGCTTTCTCTACGAAAGTAATCGTGTGTTTGGTGGGAGAACTCCGACCCTTCTGATTTCCTATGTACCAGTCGATATCAGTGACATTCCAACTTCTTACTAGTTGCGTTTTCTAAAAGACAATTATCTCAGAATGATCGTAGAAAAGCACTGGAACAAAAGTTACATTTGTGTCTTTATAAGCATTTAAGTGGCCACTGCATAATTCGAATGTGAACATCTGGAAGCTCCTAGTTTTTCTATCAGCAAATTTTACTTCCATTACCGCTGGTAGCATGTTATCTACTAAGTACGTTTCGTATTTTTCTATATTTGAGACTACAAGATAATTGTCTTTTCTATCTTCTTCTTCCCAATTACTCCATTTGAGAACAACGTTCAAAACCTAAAAATTTATCAATGATATAACATTAAGCCTTAACAGCATGGAAATATTCACCTTCTCATCATAATGAACTGGTCTGGTTAAATTATTATTTAATATGACTTCTTCTAGTATCAGTTTGGTCGCAGAAACATCCAATTTTTCTGATATTTCTTCACATACATCTTTAGCTGTTTTATTCAATCCTACCTGCGTATATGTTTTTTTTTTAGTTCCAATTTTAAAATGTACCACAAGATACACGTACCTCTAAGTTATAGCTGACTCCTTCCTTATCACCGTAAAGCACCCATATCCTAAAATTGTCGTTCCATGGTCTCTCAGTATTCATTTGCGTGAGCTGCTCCCAAGTCTTACGGACCAACATCTCGTGATGCCGCTCCTTCTCGCTGTCCGGAAATATTTTGCAACTTAAGTCGATCAGATCCGCAACTAGCTTGAGATCTCTGGACAACAGTTTGGCATTCTGTAAAGAAATCTGCGCCAAATTAAAAATTCTACGACTCCCAAATTAGTACCTTACGTCGTCAACCTCTGAACGCATGATTGTAACGCCCCAGATGCTCGCTAAATTCTCGCTGTTCATTAAATTTTGTTCTTTGTATTCGGCGATGAAGCGCAAGTGACGTAGGACCATTCGTAAGGTGTTGTAATTGATTTTTGAGTACCACTGGAATACTTTTTGGTACGCCTTAGCTCGTTCATCTTCGTTAGAAGTACCTAAGGCATTCATTTACATTGGCTTTTGTACATTTTTGTTACTCATTCATGTTCATTAGTTTCATATTGGAGCTTAGTTGATTTGAAAGAATGTATCGGCAACCGTAAAATTTTGACTCAATAAAAATTTTCGACATCTTTTGAATTGGTAAGATATACTAAATAACTTACAGAATGCTGCATGCAATTCTGCTTGACTATCCATGGATATGAGAGGTTCCTTCAATATAGAGAAAAATTTTTTGATTGCCCTTGCAACATCATAACCAGAATAGGTTTCAGAAGGCAGCTGTGTTACCCAAGCGTCCTGTAGAAAATGGGATACAATTTCTTCACTTTTTGTTAAATTACCAGTACGGCGATATATTCCAGTTAATAAACTACCTATAATCAAAGATCTAATATTAATAATAATACATTGTGAAAAACGCAAAATTATTCCTTCTTAATCTCGGTTACATACTTTGAACATTGAATCTTTTGCAACCATTTTAAATTTATAGTTTCTGCATGGTTATATCTAAATTGTTTAGGACATCAGCTACGAATTTGGATTATTGAAATCAAATGAATAAGTCTCTAACCACGTTTCCCATTTGGGTATAATTAGTGATATGGTGGCAAACGAAATTATAAACAGTTTTCTTCATAGATATAAGCAAACTTTAAAAGGTGTTTCAAAAATACTACTTTAACATTGGGATTTTAATCGTTTATAAACTCTGCTTGGTGCGTTAACTATGCATGTAATGCATGCTACCTTAGGAAAATAAATATTTCGATACTTTTCTCGTCTTCCAACATACATCACTTTCAAATAAAAAAATACATTGTGATTTTTGAAATTTCACTTGCAAAAGCATACCCACATATCAAAACTACTCAACATGTCTTCTGGTTGCAAGACACCAATCACAATATTACACACACTTTTAATAATTTTAATAATTTTTGTATATGCTTTCGGTAAATATATTTTTCGAAGGGTAAAATTATTCAGGAATTTGTCTATTTGTATATTTAGCAAGAAACTATCAAGGTATGAAATTATCGAGTTTTCCAAATGGCATATCTACTACTACGAAAGCCTTACAGAATTCACTCAAAAGCACTGCGATCTCATTTTTCCGGCTATATATTAGAGTGGTCATAATTATCAGGCGTTTTTACTGGCGTCTCATTAGTTAAGAGAAATTTACAATATTTTATAAATTTTATAAACCTTTAATAAAAATATCCTTTTATTTTTAGGTTATAAAAATGCTTGTCGATAATCATACTCATATTCGCTTTACCACTTCAAAAAAGGGTAGAAACCAGCACAGTCATTTCGCGGTCTCAACGAACTTTTTGGCGAAGGAACCATCAGTGGAAGTCGATGCAGGAAATGGTTTGCCCGTTTAAAACCTGGCAACACCAGCTTGGAAGATAAGCCAGGAAGAGGTCGACCCAGGCACTTTTTACATGTGTGGAAGAGGACGCAACTTCATAACTCGAATGATGGCCGACAGCTTCAATGTGTAACATTCAACCATCGTTCGTCATCTCAAAGAGCTCGGGGAGGTATGGAAATTAGTAGGACGGGTCCCCAACGTAATCACCGACAATAATAAAGCCGAATGTGCTAGAATTTGCTGTAACGAAGCGAGCAAGCTCGGGTGCCGAAGATTCTTGTCACTGGGGATAAATTATGGATTTTGTTAAACAACCTCAAAAGAAACAAGGTCTGCGTTTCGCCAGGAGATTCACCAAAAGAAATAACGTGCGCTGTAAGAAGGTAATGTGGTGTGTTTGGTGGAACAGAGGCGGAATCATCCATTGGGAAATCATCTTAAACTGGATTTGTTATTGGTGGAATGGCGATGACGAGCGTCCACAGTGGCGGATTCCGCTACTGTTAACTGTGATAACCATTAACCATGATACCATTAACTTTAGAAAGACAGAAAACTACGGGTACCTAATCTAATTTTGAATATTACGCCCATGGTACCGCCACTTAATTCATAATCAGCATTTTATCACACAGGCATACCAATGGCAGCGTATTTGGTTACATAAGTACGTGATGACGTGGACGATTGTTATTTTGGCTAAGCTGCGGTCAATACTAATAACGGGCGTACATCACTTACCATGCAAATATATGAAATTAATACATTTTTCCACAATAACTGGGATATCATAGCTATACAATTGTTGATCTTCTAATGTCGAACCGTTTTTGTTGGATTGCCTAATAGCTCCGTACCATCCCTAAAATTAAATTTATGATGGCAGAAAGAAACACCAGTAGATAAGATATACCTCCGTGTCTACCAAATTCCAACTTTGGAAGTAGAAGCAAGCTCTTTGACAGTCAATTAACAGATGCGGACCCTCCTCCAGAACTTGAGGTAGACAATCTCCCTCAGTAGTTTCTTGCAGTATTATGCAACGAGCTTTCCTTAGATCTAACGAATGAACAGCTTCGTTGTCGGTAGTGTAAAATAACGTTCTCTGTGACAATAATAACCATGCGCCATTCCAGCTGCCATTGATTCCTATTAAAGCAATTTAAGAAAATCATTTTACAGCAGAAAATTACATTGCAAAAACAAATACATTGCAAAGTAAAACAATTCATACCTTCTTTTATGTACAACCAGCCAATTCTTTTGTAATCTCCTATCCCTTCCATCAATTTGCAATTCAAAGATTGTCCGATTTCTTCCATCCAGTCATTACATTCGTCTTGACATTTGCTTCCAAATATGAATTGATCGGTGGATGTTCTAATCTCAAAGCAAAACACCTTTGCATCTTCTAACCTGAATAATAATAAATAAATAAATAAACAGCGTAGCAATACTCAAAAATAGGTATATATGGTAAAAATAGATGGTTTGGATGAATTAAAATTTTAATCACTGTTTGTAGACCAACTATAATAAAAATAATAATTCTTTATTACCCACGACTTACATCTTACAATACAATGGTAAATATAGCTATATTTTAAAAAAAGAACTCTACAATAAAAGACATGGAACTGCTTCACCTCACTACAAACTTAACAAAACCCTAAAAATAAAGCTAAATTGGTAATCAGTTTAGCTTTACTATTGAAGATGTTGTTGAAAGACCAGAACTGAGTCCTGCCATGTTTAATCCTTATTCGATTTAGTACTGTCCATTCCTTCCTGGTGGTGATAGTTTACATTGGTTAAGGCGACGAAGACCGTTAGTACGACGGAAACGGTGTTGAAGCTAACGGAAGCCTTCGGTGAATTTAAATATCTATGTTGGGTGATTTCTCATTGAGGTTTCGCATTGACAAGCAAAGAATTTGCTTCTTTTATGGGGCATGAACAACACGGTGAACTCGACAACAGATGTATCCCCCTCTCAAATGATGTTTACCCATAATAAAGGCGGAGTGGCAGACTTATCCGAAGGGGTGATAGCGGCAAATGGAGCAGTAATCTTTCAAGGCCGACCTTTCTTTTACTAGGTAACCGTTATTGCTTTATATTGGTGGTATAAATATACGAAAAGTCACGCTTGCCTTCAGTTGTAAAATCTTTGACAATGCTAGAATACACAGAAACACGTGTTAGAGTAATCTCATAAATTGTGAAGCAAATCAAGAACAAACTGCTACATCCATCAACACTATCATATTTAAAATAAATTCAATTTTCTTTTAATTTCAAAATTGATAGGTACATTTTAATTTGAATTAAATTGCTTTAAAATGATTATAAGAATGTCTTATAAATTAAGTTTTGACATATTTCCAAGTACTGTTACAATGCCAGGTATACAACATGCATCGTGATCAATCTCAACTGTTTGGGGTTGGTATCAAAAAAGCCCCTAGATTGGTTATAAACTAGTTCATATTTACTTTCGTGGTTTCACTACACTGTTTGTCATCTGTCATCGTGCCATTTGTCATTCGCGTTTACCGCCGTTATTATTATTTTTGCTTCGTTCTTGTATTTTCTCTAATTTCTTCGACCGTATTGCTAAATAAAATGTGTCTTTCTAAAGACACACCATGCCATTTAATTTGCAAGAAGATACGTTTGTCGTGATGGCTCACTTTCGTAGCGTAACGTTGGTAGGTGCAATTTTTCAACAGCACATGAAAATACTGTGTTTTTATTATCGCTTATTCGTAGACACTTCCCATGAAAGTATACAACACTAAAAAAGAAATTGCATACCTATGCATCCCTACAAAGTTTCAATTGGTCAACACCTACCTACGTGTCCAAGATTTTGAGACAAGACGGAATTACTGTCAATGGTTTAATGACAATTTACACGAGGACGACTTTGATGCTCAAAATTAACATTCGAAACGAAATCTACATGTTTTTTTAAAGTTACCTTTATCCTATCAAGATTGGTGTTTGAGTTGGAATGTCTAGAAGACGGATTTTCTTCCGCGATACTGCAGAGCGCTATAGAGAACAAATTCTAACGCCATTTGTGAATAACACGATGATGACATTGCTCGTCGGTATTTCCAACAGGACGGTACTCCGGCACATATCGCCCGGATTACAATATTATTATTATTTACAGCAATTTTATCATGATAGATTAATTAGTGTAAATCGATGGTCAGTCTGTTCAGCCGACTTGACACCTCTAAATTTCTCTTTTCGGGAATTTAAAAAACAATGTAGTCCATTACAGACTTCATAATTTGGATCATTTATGAAAATATAAATAATATACCAGTTCAAATGCTGCGAAATATATTCGGCAATATGTGGAGATATTATGAAAATATTCTATGTTTCGCATTTGCGTTGGTTAATGTTTAATAAACTGAACTGCGTTTAGTGCATTGGGCTGTGATTTTAATTAACAACATTACAATTATTTTTGTCTTTATTAACTCAGGCAATGTAAATTAATGTATCGAACGGTCATATACTTAAGATGATAACACTGGTTAACAAGATCTTTGTCCCAAGCACAAAAATGCCCGATTCCCATATACTTTTGCATGCTGAAATCAATTATGTTTTCAGAATTTCTCCATCGCCCTTAGTTTTTATGTTCCAGGATATTCGCTTATCCACCTAAAATATGCATGCATAGATATGTAGTATAAGAGAACCTGTCTTGACGTGTTAAGACCTGCATTTCCCATTCCTAGATAGCACCTCTTGTTATTTCAGTTGTCGGCTAGAGCAAGTGAACGAACATATACGCTGACGTTGTTAACCTTTTAAAGAGTGTTGCGTTGTGGTGCGTTCAAGCTATTATAGCGAAACCGCGAACATTTGATCACCTGTAAAAATGCCAAGGAAATGTGTACCAAGTTCACCCACTTTACCTCGTGGCATAAAATAATTCTGAAATTTTCGCACTACAATCCCAGAAAGTATAACGGTTATTTATGTTTGCCACCTCAGTAATACAATGAGTTAACTTTGACAATGGTACGCGTTTTAGAGTATGTACTTCCCGTAGTTTGTGTGTGGACACTGTACCGATATCTAATAATTTGAGCCTTATCCCAGTCCTTTCCTTGCTATCGTAACGAAGGGTATCAGATATTGTAACCAAGGTATTTATCTAATTGTTAGTTTGATTTTTAAAATCTTTAATCTTTAAATCTCTAAAAATTTTAGATCGTTTATGTTGCAACAACTTATTTCGTAACATAATTTGATATCGTCCCGTTATAAACGGTCATAATGAAGTTTGATAGGGCACTCGACATTATTGCCATTCGAAAGTATCGCATTGTGCGATAATAAAAGTCTCAGATAATTGAAATTAAATTCTAAAACAAATTAGTTATCTGTGATAGTCGTAGGTAACAGAACTTCTCGCTGTATCGTTACAAAATCCACCGAATGGGATGACGCATCCAGTTCCGACCCCTAGGGATACCAAGAACATAATGGCAATAGAACGAGCCGTTAGGCCTCCGCGAAAATGTGACGCTTTATTGGCAAGATCAGCTTCAAGCGTGGAAACTGTTAGAAATGAAGGCCTACAAAACGAGTCTCATCATACCAATCAATCTACACCTGATAAAGAAGGAAACATTGCTATTAGAAGAAAGAAAATAAAGCTTGTGATACCTTCCGCCTTTGTAGAAGAAAAGAACGTTGCAGATAAATATCAACAAAGCGTCCGTAGTCCCGCAACCCCAGAGAAGAGAAGCGACACAATAAGGACATCATCACCTTCGTTATCGCCAAAGTCACCCCAACAACCTATGTTAGAAATTAAACCTTGGAGTGCTAGAAACAGTAAGAACCTATACTGACAATGAGGGAAAAATATGTACGTACAGAGTATATAATAAATTTTAACTTTTATGTGTCTAAAAATACTTAAATAAAAAGTAATGCTTATCTAAACAGCACGAACATGTAATTAAATATTATTTATTGTTTGATATCCCTGCAACTCGATTTTGATTACATTCGCCCAATAAACACTTATCTTCGATAACAATTAGGTGTAATTAGTGTAATTATATTCTTAAGATGATGACGGGATTTTGGATATTTCTACATTAATTAAGATGAGAAACTCAACAAGGAGCATGAAATGGAGGCTAATTCCAAACTATAAAACACAGCAATAATACCTCATTGAATGTAGTCAATCGATAGCTATAAATTTCAAAAGGAAAATAATCATATCACGTTTATCTGAAAACTTATTAAATGCATTTTTTGAGAAGAACAAAACATTTCATTAAGAAAATTGTAAATAACTTCTCTAAATATCTCTTGTGTTAGTTTTTTTTTTCGTTTGGTTTTATTTTTTTGTGGGCGACATTCGTTTTTGTGGTTCTATTACCTTTCACAGTGATGTGCATAAAACTCGTATTACAATCAAATTGCTTAGAAAATAGGAAGACCAAGGTTTAGTTGTATCTAATTTTCAATTTAATTTTAGCCAAAGTGAAAGACAATGCAGTAACAACTACAACTTTAAGTATTCCAAACTTTAGTTAATTAATTTCTGTGGTTTATGTGATAGATGATCTACTCTTCATACCAACTATAACATTTTTAAGCTAAGAAGCATTGCTGTATTTTATAAAGTAAGTCAAATTCTAACAAGTATATACACTATGCAAGACGGCCAATAATTGTTTGCAAGGGTTAGATAGCAACGAATGACTCGCGCCAAAATATTTGTGCGCGAAAGTAGATAAACTAGGAGGCTTCTAGCGCACTTTCCCCATAAGAAATACATGGGGCCCAAAAACACTACTTTTCGATCATCTTGGATTTCATGATCTGTTGTGCCCCAACAGATAGCCGTTCCATTACAACGGCTGGCTGTTCCAATATATCGGCCAGCCGTTTCCGCCACAGCAGATAGCCGTTCAATTCAACAGCTACCCGTTGTAATGGAACGGTTATCTGTTGGGGTACAACAGATCATGAAATCCGGGATGGCGGAAAAGTAGTGTTTTTGGGCCACATGTATATCTTTTGGGAAAGTGCGCTAGAAGCCCCCTAGTTTATCTACTCGCCAATTTAAAAATCTAGTTGTCAATAAGTTAAAATAAGTCTGCCCCAGAAAATTTGGAAGGAAATGATTTATATAGGATTAAAAGAAGAACAGGTATTATAATGAAAATAAATTTATTCAAAATGCAAACACAATAATTCACACTTTAAAATTAAAGCGTCAGTAGCAAGAATAAAAAGCGACCTTCATTCAATACTTTAATTTTTCTGTTTGAAAATCTGTAAAATTCAATTCAATACAACGTCGTATATAAAACTAATCGTTAACCTCTTCGCTAACAGGAAAAACCAATTCGTTTACGAAGTGTATGTGTGATCGAACCTACCATAAATATTTAGCTTTCCGTTGGGTTTCCATTTTTCTTTTTTTTGTAAAAACAATACTCTATAATATATTTTCTTCAATAACAGTTGGCTCTTTATATTTTGAATCATTGATTTTCCCCTTTTTAATAGAGAACAAACGCACCTGCTTTACTATTTTTTCATTTGCATTAACTATTTTGCATTTCTGTTTTCAAACGAATGATCCCTCTTACTCATTATGTTTACAAATTTTATCAAAATTACTTAAATTAGAACATAGATCTATATGTTCTTCATCTGTATTTGTGTCACAACTAAGCACGTGGGTCATTATAATCACACTATAGTCCAGTGGCGGCTGGTCAAGTGAGGCAACTGAGTACCAGAAAAAATCGTTAAAAAATGTTCAATGTTAGCGACTAATATATATTAAAAATTTTCGACATATTTCAAATATCATAAAAATGTAAAAACAATTTCTAGAAGAAACTATATCAATTTTCGACTCGTAAGAATTCTAACTGAGGCGAATGAGTTATCGGTTCTGTGAGATTAATGCATTGAAATTCATACTAAGAACTTATGCAACACACAATACGCTTCGCTATATGATACGTGATTTTAGTTATTTAGTGAGGCGATGAATTCGTTGCCTCCCTATTCATCGGAACCTTTCGGTATCCGTCGGATTTCTTAAATATTATGTAAATTATATGCGCATACCCATTTTAACACCTGCGTCAGTTTAGTAAATAGAATAATCATGAACCCCACGCACGATATTATTATGTTACCAATGACTACAAGCAAAAATAAAATCAATTGCCTGTAACGCACTTTTTACATACTGTTGTGCCCACAGGCTAAACCTCGTCTTACAACAGGGTACTCGTACTATCAAACAATGTAGAATATTTTTTGCCACCCTGACTGGCATTTCATCTTTTGTTCATCATTCCGCCAAGCGCACGGCAGTATTAGATCAAATAATCTGCAAAAGGATACCTCAAGCTGCTGTAACTCGGTACACGCGATCGAAAATTTTGAATTTAGTAGCGGAAGAGTGGAATAATTTAATTTTAGTTTTTGAAACTATTGTGGAAAGCCCTGATTCGGGATCAGAATCCATTAATGCAGCAAAAGGTTTTCTCAGGCAATTTAATGATTTTGAATTTTCAATATTGACTTTCATATATCATGAAATTTTTGCTTGCACCGATCTTTTATTCCAAATTTTGCAAACGAAATGTTTCAATATTAAATATTGTTCAACAAATAAATATTGCATCCTTGGGTATAAAGAACTTCAGAAATGAAATAAAATATTCAGTGATTTTTAACATCTGCAAAAACTTAACTGAACTAAAAATTTTCCCAAGAACGCACTCAGTTGCTTATTTGAAGTATATCCCAAACATATTTGTTGCAATCGCCTCACCTGGCCAATTACCCACGAGCCGCCACTGCTATAGTCACTATCGTGAAGTTGTATCTCACCGACCAATAGGCTGACTTTTAGTAATAGTAAGTAATAGCCTTGTATATATAGTAAAAATACTTAAGTCAGGCCTTACTTTTATTTCATGTGTTTCAAGAGGTTGCTTGTTGTACCTATATATAGCAGATTTAATAGCAATGTTACTTTCATAGTTAAAAAGAACACTGTCAATCGCTGAAAAATAACGATTCCAAATTATGAGTTCTATCTGTACAAGAGGATTTGAGTATGTTAGACGCATCACCGGAGTTGCTCACGAGCAACAACCGGTAGTGGCGGACGTTCGATAACTGCGAGTCCATAAAATAATATCATTATTTAATTAGTTGATTAAAATTATTAATTACTTTACAATCTTACCCACAGCGGCGAAGCCTGGAGTAGTTTCATAATTTATTTCCTTATCAACAGAGAAGCCGTTATTTTCCATTTTTTATTTGGTTTAATGTATTAATTATTTTACTATTTGCATTATACATATTTTTATAATTTTTAATTTGTATTTTATTTTTTGCAAGCTATTTTAAGACTAAAAATGTTCAAGAGAGCACCCCTCTTCTATATTCTATTCTATTTTATTAATATTTATTGCCGTTTATTACTGACCATTTATTTTATGTGTAAACTTTTATGTGTCCACCCCTGGCTTTTGGCGCAAATTGAGCAACCCTGTGCATCACACCTTAAATCTAAATAGACAACCAAATATTGCAGGGATGTATTTGCTGAAGAAAATTCAAACTGAAACCCATTACAGTCAATTTCCACATTATTATACTAGTCACATGTTTTCTAAAGACTGCACAATTTCTAAAACATTCAGAACAATTTTCGAATTGACATTCAATTCTGAAATTGCGGGTAGATATGTATATTTTGCTTCGAAATCAATAACTCCATGAGCCAACTTTTTTATGACGAGAAAAGTTAGATTTATTGGCAAACTGTTGAGCAGATAGGTGTATATCACAGATTAGGTTTTGGGGGCAAGATCCTTGTCGTACATTCTTCTTAGATGTGCGTATAGATTTTTCTTCTTAATGGATCTAACATCACACTCCTCACAAGTAATCATTTCTTCCATAATTTTAATTAGTAAACATCCACAAATAACAAATTAAAAACGATAGAAACTGTAAATTTCGACAACTCGTCTTAGCAGGCGAAGGTCCATTAAGAGCTATCAATTGTCACAAATGACAAATCATTCAAATGTCAACGCAAGCGTCAAGGGCAGACAGGATCGGATTTGGCGCGAAAGGGCGAGAATGTGGGGAGACAAAAAAACTAATACCGCCAGATTATAGTAGCAACACTTACTGTTCCAAAACGGATCAAAGTAATTACAATTTTACCTTAAAAATCAGACTTTTCAGTGAAATTTACCTTTTATATTTGTTTAACAAATATTACTATTAAAAAAATTAACGTGTTACCTCATTAAAGCAGAATTCTAAATTAAACATACACGCATTGTAAATATAGCTTGATACAACATAAAAGATAACAGTACTAATGGAAGCAATAATTTGAAATTATTCAAATTATTAATAACATTACTATTATTCTATCATTTTGCACAGATTTAAAGCGTTTATTTAAACGTATGTTTTAAATTTCGACAGAGGGATACACAACCAATGAAAGAATTTTGGTAACATTACTATTATTCCACCATTGCATTGCAGATGCGGCCACTGGTGTCGCCATCACGTATCATAAATCTGAACGCGTTCACATGTTCAAATGATTAATTTTAACACTAATCAAGGATCATATCTGCTTGAAAGTACACGGATATTGTATTGCCTTCAAGGATAGGCAAGTATACAAATCTTCAAATGGATCGGACATTCAGAAGTGTGTTAAAATTAGCGCAAGAAAATCGGATTACATACATACAAGTCAAGTCAATATAAAGCTTTTACCAAATTTTGTTTTCAATAATATTATTTTATACGAACAAAAACATATCATTATAATTTCATTGTCACTATAAAATGATTAAGAAGGTTAACGGCATTTTATTATTACAGATTATCTATTTGTACAAACAGATAAACAATCAATTTTTATTTACGCAATGTAATCTATTTCAAATTCCCTGCCAAACAAATTGTGCAACAAAAATGGTTGTAAATAAAAACACCTAACGTTAATATAAGTTTTGACTGTAAAGCTATTCTTCTAATTAATCAATTAATATTATTAACAGGGTTCTTGAATAATATCCCCAACATCTACATTACTTCCATGGGATTTCAAAGGGTATTAAACAGGTATTTTCCTTAATTATATGAATAAAACAATTTTGTACGGGGATATTAAAATCTGAAGTTTATAGGCTATATATAGATAAGATAAAGTCGATTTAATGTTTATTTGCACTTATTTGGTTAGTCTAACAAAACAATCCGACACAACAATTTTAAAAAATTTAGAAAAACAACTTAATTTTCTTAAAAGAAATCATGCGATTACTCACAGCTTTAACGAGTCATTATTGTTAAAGTTTACAGTTCTGAGTTTCTATTTAAATTACATTAGTAACACGGAAATATGTATGTACAGTGTGGTTTTAAATGTCTGAGGATTGTTTAAATTTACCGCCACATTAAATCATTTGTCTCTCTCATATGGTGCCAGTGGCAGTCAGTAAGTATGCTAGGCGGGTTCTAATCCACTTTTCTTATGGGTTTTAAAAAGTAGGGAACATCTATGTGTTAGAGAGAGCAAGAGGGGTGGGAGACAGATGAGGAGACTGTTTGGGCCGGCATTCTTGAAAACAAGATTTTGGGGTCCTTCTTCTTTGATGGGAACTTAAACGGTGACAGATATTTAGAACTTTTAGAAGATGACCTAGTATCATGTCTTGCCACCTTATATCCCGGTCCAGATAATCCTGGCACACCAAACGATTTCTTATATGGTATCAGCAAGATGGAGCTCCGGCCCATTACACTCATTCTGTGCGTGAGTACCTCAATACGGTTTTCTCTAAACGATGGATTGATACCAATGACCAATTGAGTGGCCGGCCAGATTTCCAGATTTGACCCCGTTAGGTTATTTTCTGTGGGGTTATCTTAAGGGTAAGGCCTACGACGTTAACCAACCAAACAACATCGAAGACTAGATTAAGAAACGAAATGAGATTGATAGAACCTAACATAGTTAACAACGTTTTGCAGGAATTTCGATATCGTCTCGGATACTGCCAGGAAGTCCAACATTTCATAAAATAATTTTTATTTTTTATTGCATTTTACTACTTTTTCTAAATAAATAATATGTTGACGTTTCAAGTTACAGTTTCTCGATAACAGTTGAATTCAGGTATGGGTAAAATATGTTCAGAATTTGACGTAGAATTTAAAAATGAAATAAAAAAAGGTTTTTCCATTAAAAAAATAAGTGAGTTGTCATAACATGTTTTTGGGTAATCCTGTATACATGAAATAATCATCAGAAAAACGGCAACTAAATTGAAAAATCGACGGGTCCGAGCGTTTCTTGGAGAAAAAAAACACCTGAATTTTAAATGAATTTATTCCAACCTTTACGTGCTCACTGTATATGTATAAAGTAACGGATTTGCCTATCTGATCTGATAGGAAATTAAAAAAAAAACCAAAGACGCCATTCGATAAATAAAATAAACAAGTTTTTTTGCATTAAGATAAACTCTGCATTAAACGTTAAATATAACCATAATACTTACTTAAAATCCATTCTTTTATCTTCTAAAAATTCTGCACTGATAACCGAATCCATAGGCAGACAAACCTCGACATTTTTATACTCCTCATCGAAATAAGAAATAAAGAAATCAATTCTCATAATACACCAACGCTGCCTAAAACAACCGTCCTTCGCTTTGAAGTACAAAGCGTTTTTAAGGAAGCCACTAGTTCCCGGAAACGGAGATGGTTTCTGAATATTAATCCTAGTATATTTGGGCTCGTCGTCGGGCGTTTCAGGTTTTTTCCTAAATACGTTGGCTACACTTTGAAGAAAACTCTCCTTACGCTTAAGACGACCCCTAGAAGGAGAGTCAGTGACGATCGTGCGCCGATTTTCAAAAGTTTTCGGTCTGACCGACAAGTCTGGTAGGGAAATAGTTCTTGATTCAGGCGTAGACATTGATCTTTGACCAACATAAGTATGTTTGACTTCTTCTGACCTTTCTACCTCATCCTCATCAGCCACTGGATTGTATTCTTTCACATGGCCATCTATAGTTTTCAGAATATCAATTACTTCTCCCAAATCTTTTTGGAAATTGTCATCAGGTGCCTGGAGATCTTTTGTTCGATTTTCATTCGTATTCCACTTTTCACTGCAGTTCTTAGTGTCATTTTCCAATGAAGCAATATCAAGTTGTTTCAAATCACCATTCAACCGAAGATGCGAACAATTTCTGGTTTCTTCTAATTTACTTAAATCCATTATCCCATTTGGTTTTTAAAGGAATCAAAATCGAATATTTTCTTATTTACACCGACTACACATGCTACTAAATCGCAAACACTTAACTCACCTGGTTGAATAAAAGCTTTATATAAATTACCTACATACATCAATCATTATCGTTATCTCTTCACAAACACGAGATAATTGTAAGAGATTATATTTATTTGTATTTTGTGCGGAAAATTGATAACGCAGCGTATATCAGCAAATTATGGTAAATAAAATGGGCGTTTATAACAAACGCATTCGGTCATCCATTAAATTTTTTGAATCTAGAATAACCATCTGAATGTCTGGATGAAAATATAAATCAAACGGATGATATTAAAATTACGATGTGTTATAAAATACTGATAAGGTGACAAAAATAAAATGTGTCAAAAAATCATGTACATTATCTTCATTAAAGCTAGGCATTAATTTTTGAGCAGTAATTTTTGGATAATGTAAATAATGTAAATAACACCTAATCTAATTTATTTAAGCAATATCGTCAATACACACAGATACCTCAATGCTTTGAAAAGGACTAATTTTAAACACGTTATGATAATATAAGTATGTTCCATACATTGCGAAAATACCACAAATAGAAGAAATTAGAAGCTACATATTATATAATACTTTATAGTTACTTATAATAACAGATGGTAAAGTCCGCTATGGTCGATGATATACTGCCATAATCCGGCTGATTGATTTACATTTTCATCTTAAATCTCTCTTGTTTTACAAATATCACAACTATCAGATCTATTATCAGCCGTTTGCAGTATGCATGTTATACGAAAATTTAGTAACGGTTATTTCCCAGGTTTTTACGCGCGAGAATTGGATTCTTAAATCACATTCCCCGCGACATCTGTGATTTTTATAAAATAATAATAAAATGTCCAGCCGGTACTCAAATATATGTTGCTACAATAAGAAAAGTATTTCCTTAAATACACTTTAATTGTGTAAAACACTTGCACCAAATCCACAATAATACATAAAAAAGGGGATTCGGAAAACATTCTAAATGAATAAATCAAGATATAGGCACATATTTGATAGAAAGAAAGAACATCAGCGTAACATCATACATGAAAGTTGCCAAGTCCGAAAAATGAAATCCTAGCTGCGGGTGCGACGAATAATATTGGGAGAAAGATAAAGGCGGCCCTGCTTGCAGTAACCATGGTTACTGCAATCAGGGCCGCCTCTATCTTTCTCCCAATATTAATCGAACGACGGGTTATTTGAACAATCGAGGAAGGATTGATTGGCCTTTAATTAAAAGCGTTGCTTGTATTTTTATAAGAAGGAAGTAATTCGTCGGTAAAATTTTCAACTAAAATAAACTAGCCAGTTGTATCATCCACTGTTGAAATCAACTACGGGAACGAGGGAAGAGATAGAAACGAAATTTTGGGCCAGATAAATTGAAGAAATCCGAAAAGAAAAATAAGAAGAGGACGGAACACAAACATTTACACACAATTTGCGTAATTAATGTATTTGTCAAAGTTGTATATATATATATCCTTATCGTAGTAACATCAAAATTTAATATTCCTTTTCAATTAATTGAATTATAAATTTTAAATTCGGCCATTTATTTGTGTGTTCCCGCGGTTGCCTAGTTACATCAAGTGCATGTAACAAAAGAACTCACACCCGAGATATTTCAATTTAGGTTAATATTTACCTGCGGTTCATTTATTTTATTACTTTTTGATATTGTTAAAGAATTACACCACCTTTCTACAATGAGATCAATTTAATTTACTGTATATCTCAGTTCGGCTGATGTCCCAAGGGCTAGGGAACCCCATGAATCGCAGGACTCTGGGCTCTAGCTCACCAATCCCATGCATAAAAATGGGTCTCTAATCTCTAAGTATGTGGTCTGTTCCCATCGTCAACCACCTGACCGAATTCAGTCATGCGTGTTAGTATTATAGCAATAAAAGAGGGCGGAATTACCGAGGTTGTCATTACTTTATACATGTAAGTGTTGTCATCGCTCTATACATGCAGCTGTTGCCATCTCAAGGTCACAAATATACAGAGTAATCTTGTACGTCTGACAGGTTAAATTTCCCGCCACATCAAATTTTTACTAAATACGTTGGTATACGCGAATTCGTCACCTATCTTTCTCTTTCTCATATTGCGCCAGTGGCGTCTTAAGCAGGATAGTATCAGAATAAATACGTATTCGTTTTTGAAAATTTTTAATTTACAGGCAACTATTTAATTTATACACTGTAGTGACAGATAAGTGAACCGAATAAATAATGCTAATGTATTCTACTAATGTCATATGAATACTGTTCATTAAATTCTTCTATACGCGACTACAGTAAATATGACCACTCAGCATTTTCTCTTTCAATGTCACTGCGAAAGTGTGCTTTTAAAATAATTTCATCTACTTTATTAAAATGCACTAACAAGGTGACAATAATTCTTAAAATGACGTATTTTAAAATAAACGCGAAATCAATAAAAATACTAAGACCAAATGCAACTCTTAAAGGTTAACAATATTTAGTTACATTTTAGTCAGTACAGTAACAGTAAAAATGAAAAATATTAAAAATTAAAAACTTATGTGAATAACAATGCATGTCAGCCACACACTAAAATACAGAAAGCAAGGCATTTGTCAGTCCTTTTCATAAATTGTTTCTTTAATTGGTTAATCCTGAAGTATTATTTCACAAACAATGCGGTGGAATATTCGGTCAAGGGAGATGTGATCGAATACAGTGTGTTTATTATACTGATCCACAATCCTTGTAATCTTGACATTACATATTTCCATAATGCTACAGCAATAGGTAGTAACGAAGGTGGACCTTCTCGTATCATATCCATCATGACATTTTCCATAGTAGGTATCATTCAAATAATATTAAATGGCACTTTACAGATCGCGACAGCATAACATTCCAACACCCCTGCCCCCCCCCCCTCCTATTTGTTTCTTTACGCCTCTCCTAACACAAACGCATATTTAAATTCCCAACACATTACGTTCCAGCTTCCTAAATACATTATTCAAACTGTATGCATACAAAGATATATTTTACCTACATTGCCTCAATGTTTCAGAAGAACGGTCCAGTAAACTTGGCAACATAATGAAGATCTGTCCTCGATCACAATAGGCGTTTTGTATAATGCTTTAACCAGCTTTAACAGTGGCCTGATGGTCAGTGTTAGTACCTACATATTTACATATTTTGATAAAACCTATAGATGTTCATACATATAATCATATATTTCATATTTTTTAACAAGCGCCATAGGTTGGCAACACTCATCGCTACAATCATTGAACATACATATAAGAACTTAAGAATATAGAAATAATTATAACATGGATTTTGCATTATTTACAACTACACATAGTTCGAGGAAAAAAATTCCAGTAAAAAATAAAAAATACCCTTACCACCTCGATGAGTGAAGAACTCCTGGATACGTATTTCGGCAACTAAGTTGC